>SJYT01017512.1:99583-376178 GCA_006410635.1 Cephalophus harveyi
TTGCTACCCATCTTCTGATATATTTTTAATGCTGTGTGCTTTTCTGCATTTCAGTAGGGATTGTTCATCATCATCTTTCATTTGCTAAGTCATGTCTGACTCTTTATGGTCCCATGGGCTGCAGTACACCAGGCTCCCCTGTCCTTTACCATCTCCTGGAGTTTCCTCAAACTCATGTCCATTGAGTCAGTGACCATCTCATCCTCTGCCATCCCCTTCTTTTGTCTTAAATCTTTCCGAGCATCTGAGTCTTTTCCAATAAGTCAGCTCTTTGCGTCAGGTGGCCAAAGTATTGGAGCTTCAGCTTCAGCATCAGCCCTTCCAATGAATGTTCAGGGTTGATTTCCTTTAGAATTGACTGGTTTGATCTCCTTGCAGTCCAAGGGACTCTCAAGAGTCTTCTCTAGCATCACAATTCGAAAGCATCAATTCTTTGCCGTTCAGCCTTCTTTATGGTCCAGCTCTCACATCTGTACATGATTACTGGAAAAACCATAGTTTGGACTGTGTAGACCTTTGTCAGCAAAGTAATGTCTCTGCTTTTTAATATGCAGTATAGGTTTATCAAATGATTTATAATCCATATCTTCCCAGGTTCCATGGGGAATTAAAGCAAGATGTGGTGTTTCTGTGTTTTTTAATTCACTGTTTTAGACCTTAATTGACTGGAAGAGAAAAAATTTTGAGAAGATACAGATTTCATGAAGTTGGTATAAATGATGTTAGAGAATTTACTGAATAATATGTAAAGCCATTGATAAATGGGGATATGACAGTTTACAATTGAAACAGAGAAAACTGACAAGGGTTGTGATATGGTAATGCTTGAAATGGAACTGGAAAAGCAAAAGATCAAGAGAAATCCTTTGGAAAAACTAATGAAATTTCTGTTTAATGGTATTTGTGATTATCTTTTATGTGTTAAATGTAAATTAATAGATGTTGTACTATAATGAAATCATTTCAGAAATATCAACAAATATCAACAAAATCAACAAATATCAACAAAAAACTTGTGTTTTATTCTTTGATTTAAAAATTATCACAGTTAAAACTAAAATTTTGTTTTAATGTAACACAAAGAGTACTTACTTTTTTTCCTTCAAGTTCCCTTTTAAGGTGACATCCCTTCTGTAAACAGACTCAAGAGAATCTTGTAGGGGCTAGTTAATCTTAGATAATGTTCTCTATCACCTTCTCCCTTGTTTCCTTCCCACCTTCAGGACACTGCACTTAGGATCTCTCCAATTCTGAGGTCTGAGTTAAGACAAATACCTGTTAATCTAGTTTCCATATCCTGTGAACTTAATTTCAACTAGTCTGTACCCAAATGTGGTTTAAAGATTTTATGAGATTCAGATTCAGACTGGTATTCTACCTAAGCTAAAATGGTGGTAATGAGATCCACTTGATTAGTTGGGTAGTTTATCCTACAGAGTAAGATTGAAAGTTGGAATAAAATCAGATTATGAAAAATTTTAATTATCAATCTAAAAAGGAAATAAAATTTATCCTATAAATTTTGCTCAGTTGCTCAATAGTGTCCAAGTCTTTGTGACCCTATGGACTTTAGCCCATCAGGCTCCTCTGTCCATGGGATTCTTGAGGCAAGAATACTGGAGAGAGTTGCCATTTCCTCCTCTAGGGATCCAATAGGTTAGTGTTCTCAAATTATGTTCCATAGATCACTTGCATCAAAATCACTTGGGATATATGTTAAAACTCTATATTGTGCTCCACATCTATGAATCAAATTTTCTGGGGCTAACTTTAGGAATACAAATTTAAAAATATCTGTATGTGATTATTATCTGCACTATTGTTTTAGAGCCACTAAAGCTTTAAGCCAACTTTTTCACTCTCCACTTTCACTTTCATCAAGAGGCTTTTGAGTTCCTCTTCACTTTCTGCCATAAGAGTGGTGTCATCTGCATATCTGAGGTTATTGATACTTCTCCTGGCAATCTTGATTCCAGCTTGTGTTTCTTCCAGTCCAGTGTTTCTCATGATGTACTCCGCATATAAGTTAAATAAGCAGGGTGACAATATACAGCCTTGACGTACTCCTTTTCCTATTTGGAACCAGTCTGTTGTTCCATGTCCAGTTCTAACTGTTGCTTCCTGATCTGCATACAGATTTCTCAAGAGGCAGGTCAGGTGGTCTGGTATTGCCATCTCTTTCAGAATTTTCCACAGTTTCTTGTGATCCACACAGTCAAAGGCTTTGGCATAGTCAATAAAGCAGAAATAGATGTTAATATATTGGGTTGGCCAAAACATTTGTTTGGGTTTTGCCATAACAGCTTACACGAACGAACTTTTTGGCCAGCCCAATATTCTTTGGCAGAGCTAACCAAACTTGTGATAAACTTGCAGGAAATACTTTCCCAGTAGCAATAAATAATAGTAACAAGAGCTACTCATCACTAAGGGCATCTCATCCACACCCTCTCTAGTCTTCACAGTAACCTACCCCAGCTGGCAGAGAAGGAAAGCAAGACATAGTTGAGGTTGAAGCCCAGTTAAGACATTGGACATAGCCTCATTCCAACTTTAAAGCAACACAGGTTCTCTCTCTGTCTCTCTCTGTTAAAGGATATAGCAGCCTTCAAACTTTTTTTTTTTTTAAATTATAGTTCTTATTCTTGGTCAGGCTGCTGTGCTAGAGGACTGGGGGGAGGGCATAGTAGTTTATATATTATGTACTTGATATTGACCTACACGCATGGTTAGTCAAGAGCAAGGAGAAGAAGCACCTGGATGTTCTGTCTTCATGGCTAGAAACTTAGGAAACGACCAGCTTCAGGGAGACTGACTTCCTAATCTTTTCCTACGGCGCGTCTGACAGCAGCCTGCTCACCCAGCACTTAGGCACAACATTGGCATCCATCAGACTGACTGACTTTAGTCCCAACTGAGAATAAACTTCAAACCAAGGAGCAAACACTGGTGCAGGAACTAGGCCCAGAGGAAATGTTTAGATTATATCTGCAAGTGTTTATGAAGCTAGGGCCTTTGAGTTCTGTTGAAGGGCTGGAAGGAAGTACAATTCATATTATAAACTCTTGTGTTCCGGAGGGTCTGCCCATCTCTGAGGCCTGAGCAGGAATTGCTCATGCCTGTAGAATTCACCGTGTCCTGGTGGGGCACCCACTATAAAACAAGGGGCACAGACAAGAAGGGCAATGCGGCAGGCAGGTCTGCCATGGCGTTGACAACGGAGTTGAGAAACGTGGGCTAGTTTTTAGCTAACCTTTTGAAAAAAATTTCTGGAGTATTAGTTGATTTACAATGTTGTGTTAGTTTCAGGTGTTCAGTACATTGATTCAGTTATACATATATTCCTTCTTTTTCAGGTTCTTTTCCCATATAGGTTATTACAGAGTATTGAGTAGAGTTCCCTGTGCTATGCAGTAGGTTCATGTTGCTTATCTATTTTTATATATAGCAGCGTATATTGATCCCAAGCTCCTAATTCATCCCGCCTCCCACCATGTTTTCCATTTTGTAACCGTAAGTTTTTTTCTGAAGTCTATGGATCTGTTTCTGATTTGTAAATAAGTTCATTTATATCATTTGAAAAATGAGATTCCACATATGAGTGATATCATACTTGTCTTTCTCTGACTTCATTTAGTGTGATGGTCTCTACATCCATCCATGTTGCTGCAAATGCCATTATTTCATCCTTTTTTATGGTTGAGTAATATTCTACCGTGTGTGTGTGTGTGTGTGTGTGTAGTACAAACACACACAAATGTATATCACATCTTTTTAAACTATTCCTATCAAAGGACATTTAGGTTGCTTCCATGTCTCAGCTATTGTAAATAGTGCTGGAGTGGACTTTGGGGTACATGTATCTTTTTGAATTATGATTTTCTCTGTAAATATGCCCAGGAGATTAAGTGTACTCTCTGTGTATAACAGTTAACTCCATTTGACGTATTATTATTCTTAATTTGAGTTTTTAATCCTTTCACTGGGAGATGTTTGCAAGTCCACTTAACCCAGTACAGCCTGCAGCCCAATGAGCCTGTGCCCTGTGTCATCATTTATGCACTGATTAAAAACAAGGCTCAGTGCTACAGCTGGGAGAAGGCCCTCTGAGACATTGTTTAGTTTGCACTTCTGAGTCAGGACCACGTCATGTGTACATACTCCTGTTGAGAGAATTCTCTGACTCAGTGAAAGGTGGAACAAATAGTCTCTAAGTCTCTTCCAGCTCTAAACAGATTATTTTGGTTCAAAATGATAAAAGCAAGCCTTGTAAAAAGCTGCAAATTTGAGGTGCTAAAAACTCTTTAGTATTTTTAAAATTTATTTTATTGAAGTTGGGAAAGATCGAGGGCAGGAGGAGAAGGGGGCGGAGGAGAAGGGGGCGGCAGGGGATGCGGCGGTTGGATAGCATCACCGACTCAATGGACATGAGTTTAAGCAAACTCTGGGAGATGGTGAAGGACAGGGAAGCCTGGCATGGTGCAGTCCATGGGCTCACAAAGAATTGGGCACAACGTAACGACTGAACAACAACGTAGTTGATTTACAATGTGGTGTTAATTTCTGTTGTACAGCAAAGTGATTCCATTATATATATATGTGTGTGTATGTATATGTGTGTGTGTGTGTGTGTATTCTTTTCTGTTATAGTTTATCACTGTCACGTTGAGTATAGTTCCTTGTGCTCTGCAGGTGGGGACCTTGTTGTCCATTCATTCTATACATAATAGTTTCCATCTGCTAATCCCAAGCTCCCAATCCATCATCCTTCCCTCTCTGGCTTGGCAGCCACAAGTCTGCTCTGTGTCCGTGAGTCTGTTTTCGTTTCATAGAGAAGTTCATTTGTGTCGTATTTTGGGTTCCGCGTATAAGTGTTTTGGATGGCATCTGTAGAACCTACAGCTTGACAGCCTTCTACATTGATTTATGATATCGTTTATGTGTCAGCAGAAGCTGAAGGCGCCTGGCTTCAAGATCTCAACCAGGCTAGCGCCCTCTTTCCTAGCTTGTGCCTGATGCTGTGACGTGCATTGTAGTTCTCTGAGTTGTCTGTGGGAATATGCAAAATACACACATTTTGCTAACTGAAATAGTTCTTTTGGAGAAGTTTGCCAATGGAATAACTTAGGGAAGAAAGTCTGTGTTTCCGAGGGACCTGGTTGTTGATGATACAAGCAGGAGATAGGAAATTTGGAAAACTGGGTTAAGATATCAGCAGAAGTTACCAGTTGACTGGATGTCCCTGGGCATTCCTCGACACTCTCTGCGTTCTTATTTTCCTCTTGCTAAAAGGAAAATAATTTTCCTCTTGATAAAATTGTAGGTTTGGCTTAAATGATCAGATTGTGTGTCCAGCCTTAAGAATTCTGCAATGCTGAGTAGTCTTCAAGGAAAGGAAGTGATGCCTGTTTAGCTTCTGTTAATGGAACAGCTCATCAAGGGGAGTGGAGGTAGCTGAGAACAGTTTGGAGACCTGCTAGGAATTTTCTACCTACTTGCTTCCCCAAACTCCCAGGTCATATTAGATCAGGAGGGAGGCGGATAACATGTTAGATTAGATTCGGTGGTGTGGCTGGAGCATGTTTTCTCAAACTCAGTGGGTTGAAATTGCACACATTTATTTGCAGTTCTGAAGATCCAAAGACTGAAACAGGCTTCCCTGGGCTAAAATCAAGGTGTCCACAGGACTTTGTTCCTTCTAGAGGCTGTCAGGAGAATCTATTGCCTTTGTCCAGCTGCTGGAGTCTCTCTGCAACGCTTGACTCCTGGTGTCTTCCTCCATCTTCACAGCCAGCAACCACCCCCAAAACCCCTGGTTCTCCAACCGTCCTGCCTCCTGCTTCTAAGAACCTTTGTGATTAGGTTGGGTCCACTGAGATCATCCCTGTAGCTCAAATGGTAAAGAATCTGCCTGTGATGCAGGAGACCAGGGTTCGATCCCTGAGTTGAAAAGTTCCTCTGGAGATGGGAATGGCAATCCACTCCAGTATTCTTGCCTGGAGAATTCCATGGACAGAGGAGTCAGGTGGGCTACAGTCTGTGGGTTCACAAAGAGTCAGACATGACTGAGTGACTAACACACAAACTGAGATCATCCAGGAAAATATCTCCAGCTTGAGATCCCTACCTTAGTCCCCCTGCAAAGCCTCTTTTCCTCCTGCCGTAACATATTCCCAGGTCCCTTGGAACACCCCCATCTCTGGGGGCCATTTTCTTGCCTCCCACACATCCTGGTGTTGCTGGCCTTGCCCTGGCCCAGGAGACCAGGCTTCCCTCACGTGGAGGAGGTATTGCTAGCAGATTAAATCATCTTTAGCATTCTTGCAGGAGCTACACCTGCACTGTTCCAGCCTCTTGGGCTGCAACAGGAAGTTTATTAAAAGGAAAAAGGGGAAAAAAATGGGGAAAGAATGACACTGTCAGGAGACGATTTTAGCAACTCAGAATCAAAGGCAAAGCCTCTGGAAGGAGTGTCTAGGATGTATACTAACTCAGTCGTGCAGAGGAAAAGGCAAACAGGTTCCTGGGGCCAGAACCACAAGTCCTTTGAGGCTTGTCTCCTAGGAAGTTAGGTGTGAGATATGGGGTTTCTGCTTCTCTGGGAGTTCAGCTGCAGTGACCGCTCTTGCACTTGATGTTGAGGTCACATGGATTTACTTTCTGGTGGTGAGGCTCTTTTTTTTTAAGCACTGGGAAAGTATTGAATCCTCTGTGGGAAACAGATTCCTGAATTTAGTGTGGAGGTGACACTGACATCTTGATCGTTTGCTGCAGCAGAAGCTGTGTGGAATCTTCTTTGTCTCGGGGTGACATTTTAATTGTTACTGCGGTAGATAAGAACTTATCTCGGTTTGCAGTTAAGAGGTGTAATTGATGGGGGACAATACAGAGTGTGAGGGCCCAAACTTCAGTGACCCTGAAGACACAACTTTTTCCCCATAAACGGCAGCCACTTTGCACCCATGGCATCAGAAGAAACTCCATTGGGCCAGGAGAATTTTGTTTCTCTAGTCCAGTCTGATTTTCTAATTTGCTTTGGCGGAGGCCTGCCATTTGGCCTGCAAACCAGATTAACACCCCCTGTGAGTGGTGGATGAACACAAAGATTCCGGGCTGTGTGGTTATGGGTGTGTCCAGGGCTCCGTAATCCGGGCCCCAAGATATTCTGATAGTGCAGCGCCTTCAAGGCCTGAAACCTCTTACAGAAGAGAAACCAGCGAGACAACTAGAACGCGGTCTTCTGTGTTCACCATCATATGAAACATCAGCAGACAAATGTACACTGGGGATTTGGCCAGAACCTGTAAGGAAGAGTGAAAGCTTGAATCATTTATAAAATACCCAAGTCTGAGATTTTCCCTAATTATATGGAAATTTCTTTAGTTGTTTCCTTAATTTTATTTTCTTTTTTTTTTTTTTTTTTTTTTTGCTACTGTTGCCCCATCTAGAAATAGGATTATTCTGGTCTGACAATTTCTAGGAGGTGTAGCTGCTAGTCCTCCAAGCTCTGCTTTGGTTGTGCTCCATGGAAGGGTATTTTCAGCACAGCATCCTGACAGAGTGTCCTGACGGGGAGTCAGAGACGCAAACAGCCCAGACGACCCTCTGACTGTGGGCCTCTAATGCATTATGACTGATGTCACATGCTTCTTCCTTTTAGTTTTTGGAGCTCTAGTATAAGAAGTACCCCCTTCACTGGAGGGGCAGAGCGGTGGCCCCAGATTTTGTTGTTGTGCTTGAGGACTTGTTTCCTTGGTGAAGGTTGGATCATTGTGTTTCCTAGGAGGGTTTTGGAAGAGGTGGTCTGGGGAGCTAGGGGTGTTTGCCATATTTTACCTGGGATCCTTGACATTGAACTTCATCCAAGGCTAGCTTCTGTGTGGTCTTCTCTGAAGTCATCTCATCCCCTACTGAGACACACAAGATGTTAGCACAGGTCATTCTCGTAAAAGCAAAGGATACTCCCTAGAGCCCAGAGAACTCTGCCCCCAGTTTCCTTTCGAGAGGGGTTATATTTATAGCTCATTGTCATGTAATTAAGTGCTCTATTTACTGACAGGAGTTAAGATCCTATAATGGTCCTTTTGAACATTTTAATTAGAATTTTAAAAATCTATTCAGGCATCATGCTGCCTCTTCTTACCTTCTTCTCTACCAGGGCTTAAAGGTGGGCTTCAGTGTGCCTCTGAGTGACAGTGGCTGTTTCCAAAATCCTGCTTCATTCTGCGGGGGCAGAATTGGTGTAATCAGGATAAACCGTGTCAGTAGGCACGCTCCTGGGCCTTTACTCTTTAGTTCTTGAAGTGTGGGAAAAAACACCCCCAAACAAAACAAAAGCCCCCTGATTTCCATGAAGCAGCCTTCTGCAAGCTCTTGATAGCAGCCTTTGAATTGTAGATGGCAAAAGCAATACTTGAATTTTTAACTTGTGACCGTGATACATAAACTTGCTTTTACTTGAGAAAAGGTTAGTGTCTTGTGTATCTGGCTCCGTGTTGTACTGAGTTTGACTGACTCTGTTTTGTGTTGTGTTGAGCCCCATGTTGATTTGAGTGTGACTGACTGTTGTGTTGAGTTGAGCTTCTTGGGGAACAGAGACAGCGCGTGGCTAGGGCTACTGTGACCAAGTGCCGCAGACTGGAAAGCTTTAACAACAGAAATTCACTGCCTCATTTTTTTGGAGGCTGGTAATCCAAGATGAAGGTGTAGGCTGGACTTCTTAGGGCTGGGAGGGACAATCTGTTCGTGCCTGTCTCCTAGTTTCTCCTCGTTTGCGGGTACACTTCATGTTCTTGGCTTGTGGTCACCTTGATCTCTACTTTCATGCTGAGCCTTTGTGTGCAGGTTTGTGTTCAAACGTCTCCCTGTGGTAAGGACATCAGTCATAATGTATTAGGGGCCCACTCTGCTCTGGCTTGGCATCTTGACTGATTATATCTGCACAGACCCTATTTCCAAATAAGGTCACATTCTGAGCACCTCAGGGTTAGGGCTTCAGTGGATGAATTTTGGGGAACACAGATTGCAGCAGAGGAAGTTTCTCCAAGACTGAGATTAGGGAATCTGTCTTCAACACTCAGATTTTAAAGTGCTGGACGTTGTCATTGACATTTCACTGAAGCCCAGCAATACCATATTCGTATTTAAATCTGTAAATTCATTAGCCAAGTCATTTAATATGGGAACAGAGATCAGGAACAAAAGGACTCTGTTAAAGTAAGAGCGATGGCAGGAAAAAAGAAAACAGTGACAAAATGTCAAAGATAAAGAGAATACAAATAAGAGACAGCCACGATAGTTATTTGGGGAGCATGTTTCAGATGGAATTTTCTAGGTGCAGAAAATCTATGAAGTGGGCCAAGCATATTTTATTGTAATAAAAACCAAGAAGTCAATATTTGTGATACGGTGGATTCTTAGCATTCATGGCATTACTTCCACACTTAAGGAAACCAAAGGTGAGCACTTGGGGTGACTTTGGAGGCGTTTCAGTTTGTGGCTGACACCTTCCCTCCTGGTCCCCGGTGGGCACCTTCCTGGGACTGCAGCCTGTATCAGTAGAAGGCCCCCCTCCCAGTGTGGCCTAGCCAGCAGCGCCCCAGCCGGCTCAGGACGCCCCCTCCATGCTCCCCGTGGGTCCACAGCATGTTCCCTTGAAGGCCACGGGGTCACTTGGAGGACATCCTGAGCACAAGGACACAGGGAATCCAAAATGTCTCATTCTGGGGTGAAAATTGAAGTGACTTTTTGGCCACCCCTTCTCGTAGACTAGAAAGCTCCAGTTTTTAGCGACTCTCCTAGGGTCTATGTTTAGTAACAGGTGACAGAAGGCATAAAAATACACGAGCAGTGGTGTTTAGTTGAGCAAGCTGGATTTGCAGACTGTCCTACCTACAGATCTACCTGCCTACCCTCTGCCATGCAGAGGGTGCCTGGGGTCTGTACTCATAGGGGCTCTGAGATGGGCAGAATATCTCCCGAGGAAACAAGCAGCTGATTTGCAGAGAAAAAGGAAAAGCACATCACAGTCATGGTGCTTAGATAAAGGCCCAGCCTGTTTACTGCGTCATTGGGTGTTCATGGACTGTTCTGCCGGAAGCCTTCTAACATCTGCACGTTGCCAGCCCCTTTGAAGGAAGACCCCGACATGGAGCCCTCTCACTGGTCCTGTTTAGGTAATTGGATCCAAAGCTTGGAGCTTGCTTTCTTTAGATGAGGAGCCTTACAGAATTGCACATCCTCCCTCCAAATGTGTTTCAAGGATCAATAAATGTGTGTTCCCTCTTGCCCTGGGACTGTTACTTCAAACTGAAGTCCATATTTGTATAGTGTGGCCTCATGGAGTCATCTGATTTATAGACAGCCTATCGTACATCTCACAATTAATGTTTTGTACACTCTTTACATGAAAACCCGGAGTCTGGAGCTTTGAACCCCTCCTATAATTTTTATACTTTCATTGAAAGATATCTCAGACTTTTCTCCTGTCAATCATTTTTGTTTTTAGAAACATTCTCTGTTTTATGTGATGTTAGTTCCAGCATTAAGCTTTTACACACATTCTGCTTCTTTTTAGAAAAGGTCATATACTATTAGACCACAATCAAAAAGAATAAATTTACATTGTTAAATTGCAGTATGTTTCAAATCCAGTATTTCCGTGCTTTAACTTCTAAAATGTAGAGTCTTTTTGAATAATATTTGAGTACCTACACTCTGCTGGACAAGAATATAACTATAATTTTATTCTGTTGTGTACTCTCAAAATGTTCATTTGTATCAATAACTTTAAAACAGAAAGCCAGAAACAATATGTTCCATTTTAAAAAAAACTTCATTTATTAAAATTAAGAACAATCAGACACGTTCACTAGAGATGGCGGTTTGCAATATGAAGACTTTGCCAAAAACCTTCCAGAGGGCATAGATCTTTAGGTGTTGAGGATAGTTGCTTCATTCAGCAAAGCTTGCCTGAGCATCTGCACTGAGTCAGAGGCTTCCTGTGTGACAGAGATGAGCACAGGGTTTCTCGGGGCCACGGCCGTGTAGGACCAGTCAGAAATGAAGAGAGTTTGTTTCTAAAATGATCATGTGTGAAGCAAGGTGAAAATATCACCAGTGATTAGAAGCCAGCGTATCACTTGCCAAGCACGCAGCTGGAGAATAATGCCGAACCCTGTGTCCTTCAGGGGAACCAGAGGATGAGCATAAATGAAAGACAGGGATTCTGTCTCAGTCATGAACAGGCTAATGGACCCGAGGCATCAGACAACTGCTCTAAAAAGTGATGTATCTTCTGAAAATGCTCAGATTTCTATTCACAGCAATTCAGCAACGACAGTTTCGCATCTTTAGTCAGCCGGTTTTAATCTGCTGGAAGGCAAAGTATTTGACAGCTCCTTGTTCTCACGTACAGATCAGCTGCTTGGAGTGTAACCTTTAGGTGTGCTGAAACAACCACGCTTTACCACTTTTTTTGTATAAAACCACCCAAACAGAAACAGTCTAATAACTTGCAATGAGAGATGCAGAGACCCAGGAGATGTCTTTTCACTCGATATAAATTGCTCCAATTACCTCCTTTCTTCCTTTCTGTCTGGGGGTATTTTAACGCTCACCCTAGTGTCTAGAAGCAACTTTACAATTAAAGAATGGGAGCCGTTTGTGCAATAGAAATGTCAGAACAGGATAATTCTTCCACCTCAGTGCCTTGCAGGATTTTAAACGAGTGAATGTGACTGCCTGATAAAAGGAAGAAGAGAAATGGGGTCTTTTATCTTTCACCTGAGTATGTAGAAATAAAGATGAGTTTTCAACGTTGTACAGAATTTATAGCTTAAGCTTCTAATTGTTATAAAAGAGCAAAAATTCAAAGGCTGTATGTAGTACTCTATTAAACTTTTCCATGCATCTTTATGTTAAATTAACTTAGGGTAATGTTCGCAATAGAAAAGCTATGACAAGCTTAGACAGTGTATTAAAAAGCAGTGACATCACTTTGGCAACAAAGGTCTGTATAGTCAAAGCTATGATTTTTCCAGTAGTTGACCACCTGATGCCAACAGCCAACTCACTGGAAAAGACTGCGATGCTGCAAGGATTGAGGGAAAGAGAAGAGGGCAACAGAGGATGAGATGCTGGGAAGGCATCATTGGCTCAATGGACATGAGTTTGAGCAAACTCTAGGAGATAATGAAGGACAGGGGAGCCTGGGTCACAAAAAGTTGGACACGACTTAGTGACTTGAACAACAACCAATGTTTGCATGTCTAAGGCATTTTTTTCGACTGATTGAAATACTGTTGCATCCAATTTCATCCAAGTTTCATGCCTGAAGGACAAGAAAATAGGTTAAGAACATAGGAGATGGCTGAACATTCACTCTATGAAAAGTCACGGTGTCCTCATTTTTAGTCAATGAATGCTTATGAGCTTGATCTTGCACTACAGAGAACACATTTCTTAAGGGACTGGGTGTTTAGTAGATACAGGCTATGCTAAGTGTTTTGTCATCTTGTTTACATATCTTCATGACTCATTTAGGCAAAAGCTAACATCCTCTTTCACAAATAAAGATGTCGGCTAAAAAGTTTATCCCTGGTTCTGCAAATTGGAAGGCTTTTTAACAACTGAGATTCCTGGATCCACTTCTGGAGAGTAGGATTTAGAAGTTGTAGAGAATAGATAGAAATATCTTTATGGTTGAGTTGGTTCTGCAGTTGGTTTTACTAAAAACCACAATTTGGAGGCCACACTTGGCTGGAAGAGTGACCTCGTGTCACACAGTTATAAGATAATAGTGCCGACCTTGGGACTCAGTCCGTGACCGCAGTGCTCATCCTTTGCAAGTGACCATTGCGAGGGCCTGAGCAGAGTCATTTAGAAACCATCATCGAATCCTCGAGGGCTTCCCAGGTGGTTCACTGATAAAGAATCTGCCTGCCAATGCAGGAGATGTGGGTTCGACCCCTGGGTTGGGAAGATCCCCTGGAGAAGGGAATGGCCACCCACTCCAGTATTCTTGCCTGGGAAATCCCATGGACAGAGAAGTCTGGTGGGCTACAGTCCCTGGAGTCGTGAAAAGTCGGACATGACTCAGCAACTAAAGAACAACAATCAAATCTTAGCATTTGAAGGAGTCCTTGCTTTCATTGTGTCTGACATCTTTCTCCATGTGAAAGTCTCCTCCCAACATCTTTGACTGAGGGTGTCTGAGCTTTTGTGGGAGGCAGATGAGCCTCCAGTTTCTAGTCGGGCTTCACTGTAGTTGACCCCTTCTTGATTGTTAGTAAGCTCTGCTCTGCGCATGTGTAGTCCTTCTATGGCATGATGATCTTTATGCTATTCCAAGCAACCCAGCTTCTTCCTATTGAGTTTCCTACTCTGGGCTAACTGTGAGCCCGCCACAAAGGAAATACCATACAACCCCCATAAACAACCAAGATCTCAACCACAGAAACCTCCCAGCTCAATGGGCAGGGTACGGTGTGTCTGTTGCTTCCAGGATAGGATCATCACTTAGCTTCTGCAGACCCACAGTTAATTTTCTTTTCCTCCTTTCTCCCTTAGCTCCATATCAGAATTTGGACACTTGGTCATTGTTTATAACACAAATCTGAGTCTGGCTTGTCAGAAGAGATCACTGACATTCCAGGTCAAAGACAGGCAGGATTAAAAGAGCAGAACTTGGAGCATTAAGAGAGAAGCTAGCTGTTCTGAAGAAGCATGCAGCTCAGGTCCACGTGGCCTGGGGTCTGGTGGCCCTGGCTGTGCTGGGCCAACCTTTCCTAGGAGAACAGGCTGTTCCTGACCAGCTCCTCCCCTGGAGGAAAAGCAAACAGATTTTTCTCCTATATTAAACCCTTTGGCCCTTTGTGTTTAAACTCTTTCCCATCTTGTTTGAAGTTCCCCCCCGCCCCCCGGCACAAACATTTATCATAGGCAGTGTAAATAACAGCTGACACTTTGTGTTGACTTTTCTGTAACTCTTCTGAGCTGTCCATCATTTAGTTAGCCAGGAGTTGGGAGACCTGAATTCATATCTTTCTACCTTGTCACCCATTTAGAGTCCAGACAAGTCTTTTAATTCTCTGGGCCAAAGTTCTTTTGTGACATAGGGTTAATAAGCATCCTTGCCCTACCTTGTGAGGAGGGATGCTAAAAATGTTGCCTAGCCAGAGTCTTGATGTATGGATTACATAAAGGCCGTAAATGTTGTGACTGTTTAGTTGCCATTCTTCTTAACACCACTGTTGGCTTCTCTGTGGAATTCAGATTCCTTTTCTAGTGGGCTGTTTTCTTATTTTGCTATTGCTCTTAAACAGGGTGGAGTTGTCAGAAATATTTACCAGGAAATTCTGACCTTGTGGGGAACAGATCACTCAGAAACAGCTCTCTTAACTGAGCTCAGATGAGCTTGGAGAAGGGTGTGTGTATGCACACACATGCACACTTGGGTCTGTGCTGGCTCCATTTGTTCTCAGGAAGGAAACAGACAAGAGACTGTTTCCCCTGCAGATCACCCAGCTCTTTCCTTGGCTGTAGACTGGACTCCAAGAAGTACACTTTTTACATCTCCCTGGGGATTTAGGGTTATTCATCTGGTTTTTTGAGCAACACCACTTTTAACCAAGTGAAAGTATGAGCAGATCTTCGCGTTTCCTGGTTGAGAGGGAAAGAATTATGGGTAGGAGAGTTTAGCTGAAGCTACAAGTCTCTGCAGCTGCCCATTGTCAAGACCATTATTGCCTTCAGATCGTAGATGACCCCGGAGTGGAAGATACAAATAAGTTATCTTCTCTAGGTTCTATTTGTTGACGCTCCCAGACTGTCATCAAGTTTTCTGTAGATTTGTCTCCCATCTTCCCATCTGTAAAATATCCATATCAGACAGTATTTTCTCTGGCTTTCCTTGCAGAGATAATGTGGGAGTTAATGAATAGATCTCTAGCAAATGCTTTGAAAATCAAATGGTGCCTCAGACATGACAAATGTTATTTGGTCCTCATTTGGAGTGTGTAGAAAAGATCTCTCCTTTCCTTCAAGTAATTTTAAGAAGAGGGAAGAGAGGATGTTTCTCCTCTTGCAGGGAGGTGCACTGCTTGTTCTGATGCACTACTTAGGCCATCATATATTAACATGTAGCTGTAAGTGGAGAAGGCTTCTCTGGTGCCTCAGATGGTAAGGAATCTGCCTGCAATGCAGGAGACCCAGGTTCAGTCCCTGGGTTGGGAACATCCGCTGGAGGAGAGAATGGCAACCCACTCCAGTAGAATTGCCTGGAGAATTCCATGGGCAGAGGATTCTGACAGGTTACAGTTCATGGGGTCACAAAGAGTCAGACATGACTGAGTGACTAACACGTCATAAGGGGAGAAATAAAGGAGCCCTCACTGGGTCTGCCAGAACCTTCTACTACAGACCATTACAAACACATCACAGTCTAATCAACATCTAGTAACTGTGTGTCTACAGTGTGTCGGTTAGAATATTCAGCTGTGCATTAAAAGAAGAGTTAATAAAGCGTCCAAGAAATGGAAACTAAGATTAGGAATGGCATTGTGGCCCTTATTCATGTGGCCCAGGACAGATAAGAGTGAGGAGCTCTGGGCTCTTTCCTGTATGTGTTTGCCAGTGGCTCATCTGTCACTAAATGTCTGTATGTATTTGTATGTCCCTCATTCCCCCCAAATGTTCTACTCTCAGTTTAATTCAGCACTGTTTTGTCATTTTATGATATGTGGAAGTTTTAGAATTCACTTTCAAAATAAACAAGGCACTGAGTTATAATGATAATTTGTTGATTTCTTGCTTTTTTTTTTTTTTTTTCTTGTAAGACAAATTGCACTGATTTCCTACTTTCTTCCCCTCAAAAATGACTAACCCCCAAAATGTCTGGAGATTTTTTAAGTACAAGTAAACCCCTGTTTAGCAATATTGACCGCAAATGTGCTGCATGGGAATTTCACCACTATTTAAATTGTCTTCTTCATTTCTTTCCTTGCTTAACCAGTGTATATAACCACTGATTTATAAGTGTGAGCTGTAATAATGTCAGCTGTCTGCTGACATGATTGGAGAACTTATTATGAAATGGAGTTAATTTTCTGTCTTCTTTTCTTGGGAACTCTTTTACACTTAATTTTAAGCAGATAAGTGACATAAAAGACCCAACCACTTGAAGATAACGCATTTAGAAATTGCTGATTGATGAGCTTATGCTCATCTAATTTTGTTTTAAAAAGATCCTAATGTGTCTTTGGAGACTAGATTTTTGAGTGGAGGAACAAAAATACTCAAGGATAGGTGGATGAGATACCGGAAGAAGGAAAGTTGAAGGGCTCTGACTAAGTGTTTTTATGTCTCCAAAAATTATTTTACTATTTAATCCTGGAATTCATGTTTTAGTCATGGTTGTCAGTTGTGGAAAATATTATTTGGCTTAATCATTTTAATTAAAATAAATGTTTGTGTTTGAAGCAAAACAGTTTATGTTGTAAGAGGAAACAACATTTTAGGCATCTTTCTTTGTTGGATTTCTTTTAGAGATAATGATCTTTTGGGCTGCTTTCCATAAATATGCATATCAGACTTGTGTTTCTGTTTAAATGCATGCATGAGTAAGAAGCACTGAATTTGATTAACTTTATTAACCATAAATAATCAAGTGGACTCTTTTACATTAACCCTTATTTTATTGTGCATCAGCCTTTAGATATTTGGCTATCTGGACAAGCAATCATTTATATCCTTTTAAAAAATATTTATTGCTTCTTTGACTAATTGCTTCTTATCCAACTTAAAGCCTTTTGCAGGGGTACCATTTTTTAAAACATTGCTAGAAGCAGGCAGAGCAGTGTCATTTTTCAAAAATTTAGTGTCATTTTTATAGACAAATAACACTTGTAAATGATGGATAATAGCCAGCAGAATGCCGCACTGTATAAAGTGTGTGTGAATTATATTTTCTGGGAGTGAGGAGGTTAACTTGTCTATGAACTAATTGAAGAGCTTTATGGTAAATGCGAAATGCTGTGTGCACATTATTGGCAAGACTTAAATCAGCTGAAGAGGGGAATTTTTTTTTCCTTCCCCTGGGAATTATTCATTATCGCATCCTCTTTTCTGGTCAGCTGATGTATAAGAAGAGCATCCCAAAAGGCATCTATAGTATTCATAAAAGAATAGACGCTTTTCTCAACAAGTTGGCAGGTTAATGTTTTGCTTATTAAAAATAGGAGTGGAGGTGAGTGCGAAATTATTGCTGCATAGTGATTATTTCTGTGTTTACATAGGCCAAATGTATCAAGCCAACTGTGGTTTCCATTCCTGGGAAAACAAGTGGCGAGAGATAGTCTTGATTTGTTCTGCGGATGGCACTATAGAAGTCACAAGAGTTTAACACTTGCATTGAAGAGGGACCACACATGAGTCTGTTTTTACAGTGGACATTTGGGTTAAGTAGAAAACACACTGTCTCCGATTAGTAGCAGTTGGAATAAACGATCAAGTGTATTGTTGTTGTTCAGCCTCCAAGTCATGTCTGACTCTGCAACCCCATGGACTGCAGCACGCCAGGCCTCCCTGTTCCTCGCCATCCCCCGGAGTTTGCCCAAGTTCATGTCCATTGAAATGGTGAGGCCATCCAACCATCTCATCCTCTATCATCTCTTTTCCTCTTGGCCTCAATCTTTCCAAGCATCATGTTCTTTTCCAATGAGTTGGGTCTTTGCATCAGGTGGCCAAAGTATTGGAGCTTCAGTTTTAGCATCAGTCCTTCCAATGAATATTCAGGGTTGATTTCCTTTGGGATTGACTTGTTTGATCTCCTTGCTGTCCAAGGGACTCTCAAGAGTCTTCTCCAGGACCACGGTTCGAAAGCATCAAAGAATTAGTACGTTAGTAAAAACTTGAGAGACCTCATTCATCCAAAGGTAAGACTTTTCCTGCCTGAGGCATGCTTGTGGGCATCCACCCTGATAATGGAGGAGGAGGTGTGTTTGGTGCCTTTTTCATCATCCCCTGTGTTCTCACTGCCCTTTCTCATTGGGTTTGTGTTGAGAAAGAAAAGGAGTTGAGGAAAGAAAGGTAATTTAACTGTGAGAAATAGAGAAGATTTCTTACCTGCCCAGTCTGGTTAAAAGCTGGCTCTGTGTTTTCTGGGCTAAGCTGCTGTGTTATGTCTTTATCTCTGGTGCTTTTCAGTTTTACTACAGTGTGTCTAAGTTGGATTTCTTTTTATTTAGCCCAATTAGTATATCTATGGATTCATGTCTTATCACCTCTGGAAAAGTCTCGGTTATTATTTCCTTGAATACATATCCCCTTTCCTCCATCTTTTCTTCAAGGACTGTGTTGAGACTTATTTTAGACCCTCTCATCGTATCCTCATTATATCCATATCAGTTAATGTTTCTTTTATATTTCACCTCCTTGTCTGTCTGAATTGCCCCCCTTGCCGGGGCAGCCTTTTCCTAAGTGTCCTCACAGATGGTGATTTTACGGAGGTCTGCTCCATCTAGACCCTGTTGGGGTCATCTCATCCCCTGGAAGAAGCCTCAGGGTGACCTCCGGGCAGCATCCCCACCATACGTTCTGCGTGTGGCTCCCCAGGTCCAGGCCCCTTTGCTCCACCTGGAGCGGGCACCAGGGTGCAGGTGTTGCCTGAGCAGCTGTGTCCACCCCGGCCTCCCGTCCCGCTCACTGGGCAGCCTTAGAAGAATTGATGCTTTTGAACTGTGGTGTTGGAGAAGACTCTTGAAAGTCCCTTGGACTGCAAGGAGATGCAGCCAGTCCATCTTAAAGGAGATCAGTCTTGGGTGTTCATTGGAAGGACTGATGCTGAAGCTGAAACTTTAATACTTTGGCCACCTGATGCAAAGAGCTGACTCATTTGAAAAGACCCTGATGTTGGGAGGGATTGGGGGCAGAAGGAGAAGGGGACGACAGAGGATGAGATGGTTGGATGGTATCACTGACTCAATGGACATGGGTTTGGGTGGACTCCGGGAGTTGGTGATGGACAGGGAGGCCTGACATACTGAGGTTCATGGGGTCGCAAAGAGTCGGACACGACTGAGCGACTGAACTGAACTGAACTGATAACAGAAAAAATATTGTAACACATTCAAAAAAGACTTTAAATGGTCTGCATTAAAAAAAATCTTTTAAAAGACTATGAAAATGCTAACTGTTAGTCACTCAGTTGTGTCCGACTCTGCGACCCACTGTAGCCCACCAGGGTCCTCTGTCCGTGGGATTTTCCAGCCAAGAAGCCCATATGAACATATACAAATTGGGTCACCCCCTGTCTCACAGGATAGCTTTTCTCCTTCCTCTCACCTCCTGTTTGTTAAACATCCTCTGGAATGAAACAGATTTCCGGCTTTTCTCTGCAAGCTCTTTGGTTCACTTTTTTTTTTTATTACCTTGCAGAAAGTACCTGTTACTCACTGATACTGAGACACAGGAAGAACAAATTGAACCCTCAGAACCCTGACAGGGTCACTACAGCCAGGGCAGGGGAGGACTCGCTCGTTCGGCACGTTTTGTGTTTTCAATGCCAGGACAGATTAAACCCATTTAGAAATACAATTATGTTTATATAGCTATTCCCACCAAGGAAGTGGAGTTTAACTCTCCACCCCTGGAGTGTGGGCTGCTTTTTGTGACTTATTCCAAAGAGCCATTTAGGGTGGGGGCTGTGGGGGGAGTGTGTCTGTGATGGAGGAACCTGGTGAATGCCTTCTCAGCCAGGTGGTCAGGGTCAGTGTCAAGAGTGGTGAGTCATGTGTGAGCACGTGTCCTTGATGAGACATGACAAGACAGGCCCTTCACCTCTGTGGGCCTCTCCTGGAATCTCAGTCCAGGGATGAGAAAGGCATCAGTAAAACCCTAACTGAGGGACGTCCTACAAAATGCCTGACTGGTACACCTCGAAACAGTCAAGGTCATCAGAAATGAGGACAGTCTGAGAAACTGTCGTGGACTGGAGGAGGTGAAACTCCAAACTGTAATGTGGTTGGGAAAGGACCATGGGGGAGAAATTGTGAAATTATAAGGAAGGGCAGTAAACCTGGGTGGGTTCCAGTCATGTAAGAGGTGAGCAGCAGGGCACACTGGGTGATGGAGAGTACGGACGACTCTGTACTGTCTGTGCAGCTTTGCTTTACATCTGAAACTGTCCTAAAACAAAAAGAGTGTTTCAATCAAACATTTTAAAATAAATATAAGTGAACAAAAATAGCTATCAAAATAGTTTTCCTAATAGCTCCGAGAGATGTTTAATGTGTGGTTTGTCTGTATTTCAACAGCTGACCAGCTTCTAGAAGGGACGGGAAATTGTGGCTGAAAGGTCACACCGTTAAGTGGATGGCATTTAGCACCATTAAGGGCACAGCCTTTGGAGCCAAAGCGACTGGGTTTAAAGCCCAGTTTCCTTCCTTGCAGTTGCGTGACCTCAGGCCCGTTAACACTGCTGTGCCTCAGTGTCCCCTTCTGTCAGATTTCTATCCTGACATCATCACTTGTATCTCCTGGACCCTCTGAGTGCTCTTTAATTATTGATGAATAGATCAGATGAGTACATTTAGTCGTGGGTGTTTTGTGACTGTGGTCATGCAGAATGTTATTTATGATTTTAAGGAAGCACATCATGTGGTTGGGGTTATAAAAGGTGTCCTGTAGCTACTGCCATGTTTCGTGCCAAAAAAACTTTCATTGTCCTCTCCAGAGGCCCTTGCAAGGAATCAGGGCCAGGCCCTGGACCATCTTCTTCCAATTCTGACATCTGGCTTCTTGATTGACTCTTCAGATGGATGGGAGCATTGATGTGGCCTCTGGGTCAAAATTAGCTTTTGTTTTATCATTGTCCTTTTGTTAACTTACCTTGGTATAGTACAGATATACACTTTAAGAAAAATAGCTTTGTTGAGATATAACTCACTTACCATGCAACTCATCTGTACAGTCTTTTCACACTGGGCAGTCCTCCCCACAGTTGATTTTGGACCATATTCAAGACCCCAGGAAGAAACCCTGTAGCTATTGTCCCTGACCAGCTCCCCACTAAGCTCACTCCTTGAAAAACCATGAACCTACTACTAATATTCTCTAGAGATTTCAGTTTCATATAAATGGAATTATATAATATGTGGTCTTTTCTGTCTGATTTATTTTGCTCAGCATAACATTTTTAAGGTTTATCCACATTGTAGTGCATGTAATTCCTTTTTATTGCTGAACAGTATTCGGTTGAATGTACAGACCACATTGTTCACACTTTGTGGCTGTTACAGAAATGTTGCTTCAAGCATTTGTGTGCAGGTTTTTGCATATGTGTTCTCAGTGTTCTTGGGCATATACCTAGGAGGGCACTTGCTGGTTGAGATGTTTAACTCTACGGTTAATGGTTGAAGAACTGCCAGACTATTTTCCAAAGTGGCTGCATCATTGTGTATCCCGCCTATAGTGTATGAGGGTGCTAATTCCTCCGTATCCTCACCAGCTCTTGTTATGATGTTGATGAAATCTACTTTGTTTTTTGTTGTTACTTGTACTTTCAGTGTCATATCTAAGAAAGCTTTGCTAATCAAGGTCATGAAGATTAACTTCTCTATATTCTAAAGTAGTTTTAAAAATAGTTTTAGCTCTTACATTTAGGTCTGTGATTGATTTTGAGTTAATTTTGATGTGAGGAAGAGACCTCTTGCTTTCCTTCTGTGAGGGGGTATCTGTAGTTTTGGTTTGAATTACATGACCAACTTCTGATAAAAACCTGGGGCGCCAAGTCTCTAATGAGCTTTCCTAGAAACCTTGTACCTGTGTTGTTGCTGGGGGGAAAGTGTGATCAGTGTAAACCGAAAGGAGAGAAAGGGAAGACTTTCTGTGGATTCCTCCAGATTCCCATGCATCTTTTCCTTTGTGATCCAGCTTTGCATCCTTACTGCATGGCTGTGATACATCTTATTACAACTCTGCTGAGTCCCTGTCCTTTCATGGTGGTGGCCCTAGGGCTCTCCAACACAGGGTCCCATTTCATTCCCTTGCATGTGGATATCTAGTTGTTCTAGCATCATTTGTTGAAAGAAGACATAGTTTCAAAGGGAAATTTAACTGCTGAAAGCTCAAGCTCATGGACACCAAACATCTAATACAAGTTCATACATGTAGCCAGTATGTGGACTAGGATAGAAACCTATTTTAGTCGGTTCAGGCTGCTCTAACAAAATTACTACAGAGTGGCTCAAACAGACATTTATCCCTCACAATTCTGAAGGCTGGAAAGCCCAAGATCAAGTGCCACCTGATGTTTCTTCCTGGTTGGTGGATGCATGTCTTTTTGCTGAATCCTCAGTTGGTGGAGAGAGAGGGGGTCCTTTCCTCTTTTTATAAGGGCACTAATTCTATCATAGGAGCTCCACCCTCATGACTTCAGCTAATCCTTATTATCTCCCTAAGGGCCCACCTCCAACTCTATCCCATTGGGAATTAGAGTTTCCATATAACGTCCAATCCATTATTAATAGGACCCCATCTTCTAAATTCTGGGCCACTTCATGGTATTTACTCACTTTCTCTCTGGTACACAGAAAGGGTCAAAATGAGACCTCTCTTGAGTTTGCTGGATGTAAATAATTCATTGTAATGACCTGCTTCAAGCTACTGGCCTTGTGTATATTTTATATGTCTTGTATAAAAAGCACCTTGGGTATCTGACTTCCATCATCCAAATTGCTGACTAAAAGTCATCTATCCACTTAATCAACAAGGTTTATAGAATTCTCTAAAATGCAAGTAAATATTATTTTGCTTTTTTATCATGAAGGCTTTTGCTTTTTTTGTTGCAGTTTTTCAGTCAGTAAATCATGTCCAACTCATTGTGACCCCATAAACGCCATAAACTGCTTTTTTTTTTTTTTTTGCTTTTTAAGTGTCTAAAACCAGGTTTGGATTGTCTTTATAAAGAAAAATAACATGGTGTATCTGAAAGAGCCTGAACTTTGGGTGTAGGAGACCTGGGGTGAACTCTGTTCCTGCCATTTACTAATTGTGCACCTATTGAGTCCTCTGAGCCTCACTCCCCAGAAGAACTGTTGAGAGGGATGCGTGAAATAACGTTTACGAAATGCCTAGCATGTCATTTCTTGGCATACGGTAGTCACTCAGTAAAGGGTTGCTATTTTTATATTTGGTGCTGAAACCCCAACCATCACTCATTTTTTCCTGTGTGGTCCTTTTTCTAATGCTCTTGTTTGAATATGCTTCGGTCAGTCTTTTTTCTCAGGAAGTTAATGTAGTCATTGTGTTTTCTAGCTGGTATGATTTACTCTGGCTCTTTGGGAGTTGAAATCTCCCAAGTTTCAGTATGTGTGGGGGGGTTGCTGTTCTCAGGGGAACCATGCAGGAGTGTTGTTTATCTTGATTCCAGGGAACCGAGATGCTCGGGGGTTCGTGGAATATGTGTTTGCATTCCTGCCAGAGCAGCTCATGAGTTATGTAGGTTATTAATGCAAGTTGTTTCTTTGCTAGGGGGCAAACCTCCTCTGAGGAGCCCCGCTTTCCAGGGAAGACAAAAGACTTCTCCAGCAAGGTGGGAGAGACTTTACAAGACTGTGGGGAGGTGGAGTTGAGGGGGTGAATATCTTTGATAATGATACTCATAGTAATAGTAGGTCATACTGGGCATTTACTCTGTGACCTGTGTGCTGTGCTAAGAGCTGTAATCAGGCATGCATGCGTTTAATAGGTACAAAGATTCCATCAAGTCGAGAGTTAGGGATTGAATGACTTACGCTGAGGTCACACAGCTAGTAAATAGCAGATCCAGGAGGTGAACCCAGCATGGCTAGAGACTTCAGCGGAACGCTTTCCTCTTCTTCTTGAGTGGGTGAGAGACCCAGGAAACCACCAAGTCTATGAAATACTGTCTGCCTCCATTTCCTCCGCTTTCTGTACAGAACCAGCTGTTCAGATTGAAAATGTTTTGGAGTGAAGAGGCTCTATTATCATTTATTTACCTCAGGGCCAAAGACAGATACCTGACTACTCCAGGCAGCCCAGAATGCACAGCCACCTGGATAGAGATTTTAGAGCAATTGTATTTGCAGCCAAGAGGAAGAACGCAGAGCCTTATTTAGAACAGATGGTATAGTGCAAACAGATGTCACAGGGAGAGCAGAGCTGCTTGACTCCGATTTGACTTTATCATGTTTATCAGGAAAAATGATCTTGAAATGGGGAAAGGGTAGAATAAACACGGTTGGGAGAAGTTAAAGCCCAAGATAGGAAAGAGAGTGAGAGCTGCTATATTAGAGAATGTAGGTCTCCTGGGCACCAAGAGAACCTACAGATAGGATTGTGGAGCCACTGCAGATAGTATTTTGTGAATCAAGAGAAAGAGCGATGCCTGGAGATTGTAAACGATTTCAGTGAACATGTCCTGGTTTTCAGTGGAGGAAAAGCATAGTTTAGAACCTACAGATGGGTGTGCTTAAGTCAGTTTATGATGAAATTCGAGAAGCAATCTTGAACAGATGTTTGTGAACATCTAAAAAGGCAGCAGTGATTACTGAGAAACAGAAAGGATCCTCGAAGAACAAGTTTATTCCTGTTTACATGGGATTATTAGTTCGATACAGGAAGGGAATGTCAGATGGACAGTAAATATTGATCTCACCAAGCCATCTGAGAGTCCCTGGTGGCATGGCAAGGCAGAAAAATGTGAGCTGGATAATAACACAGTTCAATGAGTTTGTATTTGGCGCAACAATCCTTTTAAAACTGGACGAGGAACGGATTAATTGACATGCCGCAGCCTGTGGGCCAACTACGGTGCACTACTTGCTTTTGTAAATAAAGTTTTATTGGAACACCGTCAAGGTACTCATTTCCGTGTTGTCTGCAGCTGCTTTTGTGCTGTAGGAGCAGAGCTGAGCAGCTGCCTTGGGGAACAGATGGCCCACACAGCGCGTAAGATGTTTGCTGTCTGGCTGTTTACAGAAAAAGATTTGCTGACCCCTGGCCTAGACAGAGGCCTGGCTTCAGATCAGCTGCACGTTAGAATCACCTAAGACGTTCTTACTAACACCTGCACCCCTCCACTCGCAGCTGGATAGGAATCCCTGAGCGTGGGCCTGGCGTTCACGTTGCAGGCTCCCAGTTGGCCATAATGTGCTGTCAGGGCTGGTGGCCTCTGGTTGGGAGAGGGGGCGGGAGAGGGAGCGCTTGGGGGCCGGAAGCTGTCTCCTATTTCCTGCTGGAGGCAATGATGTGTAATCCAGTCTCTGGATGACAGGAAGGAGAGGGAAGAGCTGCTTCTCTAGATGACAAGATCATGATTCCACCATTTGTGCCCCGAAGGTAACAAAAGGATGTTGGTTATTGTAGCAAATGTGAAGTCCCTCACTTCTGCTCTCAGGGTCCTTGGCAGAACAGGATATTGGCGGGATGGGGGGTGGTTTCACTTCACCATGATGCAAGGGAAAATGGGCTGAGGGTTCCCTGCAGACTCAGTATTACCAACATTATGATATTTATAGCCAGGAAAACCAAAAGGAAGCAAAGCTGACAGTACCAACCAAGGCAGCCTCAACCTGTGTTAATGCAGTTAGAATGGAAAACAAGGATAAAAGGCTCCCTGTGCGTACTCCACTCAGCTCATGTCACACCTGTGAGCTCCAAGCCCCTTATGCTGAGAACGAGGCTGCTTCAGCTTTGGATCCACATCCAGTGGTGGTACTTCCCACATATCACCCTCCTTAAAACAGGATGAGCTGCCGTGGGAGACAAGGTGGCCTCCTCCCTGGGAGGTGTGCAAGCAGAGATCGGATGACCATGAGGCATAGGTTAGAATTGTAGAGGCCCTTGGTGATTGTATTAGTCAGGGTTCTGCAGAGAAACAGAACCAGGCTGTGTGTGTTTATACAGAGAGGTTTCTTGTAAGGGATTGGCTTATGTGATTATAAGGGCCAGCAAGTCCCAAACTCTGCAGGGTCAGTCAGCAAACCGGAGGCTCAGAGGAGCAAATAATTTAGAGTCTGAGACTGGTGAGCGAGAGGGCCAATGGTATACGCTGCAGTCCGAAGGCCTGCAGGTTCAGGACCCAGGCAGGGTCCCTGTTTCAGTTCAGGATTGAAGGCAGGAAAAAGCCCAGCCTCAGGGCCCCAGGCAGAAAGAATTCTCTTTCCCTCATGCTAGTGACCACAAGGGCCCTCTGCAGTCCTCAGGGTTAGACTGACGTTTTTAAAGGAAATGGAAGCAGTAATGCCTTGGAGTGAGAAACCTTCACCAGGTCAGAGCCCGCAGCCCTGGAAAGCTCAATGCTTGATTTAAGGAGCTGGTGCATCCACTATACACGGAGGCGGTCAGTGGGCACCCCGGGGACAGCTGTGGGCTTAGGTACTTGGATTTCATGCATAAACACCCTTCAGGCCTCTTCAAGGAGTCCCAAGTGCTAGTTAATCCTTTAATACTGTCAAGAGGATGAGGAAGAGGGCTCTTTGGGCAGAATTCATGGGGGCGTGCAGGATTAGGTGAGTTCAAGGCCCCCATCACAAGCTCCACTGGGGGGCTTCCCTGAGTGTTCTTGGCACGTGGGCTCCTCTTGTTGAATCAGCAGATGATGTGGCCAGAAAGATGTGAGACCCTCAAAGGAAAACTTCCTATAGGGTGCTGCTCCTGATACTGCCACACCAGGCTAAGCTCTTACCTTGTGTCTGAGATGCTTCTAGATGCCCTGTTATTTTTCCTAGTCCCAGACAAGCTGTGCAGGCTCCTAATTACCCCCACTGCACAGATGAGAAGACAGAGCTCCAGGTGCGTTTTCTTCATTTTGGAGGAAAGATGTGTGAGCCGAAAGCCTAGCTCTGTCTGTAATGGAGTGCCCTGGTGTGCTTTCACTCTGCTGGCATGGGGTCCATTTGATTTTAGGACCATTCATACAGTTATTCAGAGTTAGCTCTCAGTTATTGGCAAACAGCAAAATGTGAAAGTCCATGCTGGCTGACGGAGAAGGAAATGGCAGCCCACTCGAGTGTTCTTGCCTGGGAAATCCCATGGATAGAGGAGCCTGGCGAGCTGCAGCTCATGGGGTCACGAAGAGTTGAACATGACTGAGCGACTAACACACAGACACACACACACGGACGTTACAGATCCAGGCCACGCAAGCGTCGTCCTGGGAGGCAGGACAACAGCACTGGGTGGTCCCCACACAAACTGGGCGTAAGACCCACCCTGCCCGTCCCTTGATCCATTTGTGGAGGGGAGGTGGGGTGAGATGGAAGATGTGAGGTTGCCTCTGCCACTTTCTCCATAACTTCACAGTTTACTAAAGTTTGTGAATTTCTTTGAATGTCAGTAGCGATCTTAGGAGAAGGCAATGGCACCCCACTCCAGGACTCTTGCCTGGAAAATCCCATGGACAGAGGAGCCTGGTGGGCTGCAGTCCATGGGGTCACTAAGAGTCGGACATGATTGAGCAACTTCACTTTCCCTTTTCACTTTCATGCACTGGAGAAGGAAATGGCAACCCACTCCAGTGTTCTTGCCTGGAGAATCCCAGGGACGGGGGATCCTGGTGGGCTGCCATCTATGGGGTTGCACAGGGTTGGACACGACTGAAGCGACTTAGCAGCAGCAGCAGCAGCAGCAGCGATCTTAATTTTATTCTTGATCCTGCAAAGAAGGTTCAGTGCTGAAACTTTCAAAAGAAACTGAGTGGCATGGCTGCTCTTCCCAAGATTAGGATCTTCAGTAAAAGATGTGATGTAATTATATCTAATGTAATTCATATAGCTCACATGTCTGTCCATACAGACATGAAAAGAGCACACGAGCGAGGGAAAGAGGCAGACCCTGCGTTTAAATGACCTTTTCCTTCTCTCCCCGCCGTCTCTGCAGTCCCCTCCCACACGGCTGAACATCCTAAGGCTCTTTGAAAATGCAAGAGCATTTCTGTTGAATGCGTCTCAGGTCTTGAAGCCTCACAGCCTGGAGAAGTATCGATTGCATTTAAGGGTCCATTACTTAGGTAAACCAAATAATGTAACTGATCTTGGCTCCAATTGATCACATCTCTCCCACAGTGTTGGAAAGATGGTAATCTAATTACTCCAGTTCCTGGTTTCTAAGGTGAAGGTTACGTTTGACTGAAACTTACCTGCTTCAGCAGCCTCTCCTTAAGGGGCTGTTACTTCCTGAAGCACACAGTGCAGTGTATGTAGTACAGGTGTGAACTTGGACGTGAACACCCATGCGGTCTGTGCCTGTCCAGCACCCTGGGTTTTAACTTTGACTCTATGTCAACAATAGATCAGGAGTCGGGTTAGTTTTTCACTTTTTAACAGCCTGGCAGAGAGGGGGTGGGGAGATGCTGCTGCCCAGACAGGGGCACTGCTGGTCTCTTGTCTCCCTACAAGTCTTGCCTCATCCCAGTTCTTTCCTTTTCTGGAGTTGGAAGACCCCAGAAACTTGTCCATTTGGGGACGTGCAAGTGCAGGGGGTTTGGAGGCCATCGTTGGAGGCTGCCCAGCTGCAGGTTGACCCAGGTGTCGGCGACCTCACCAGCTCTTCACTAGCAGCCTTCTGCACCTGCCTCAGAGGCAGCACATGGGCTCTGCCTGGATTTTCCTGCTCTTTCTTGAAACATCTTATGACCTCCCTCATCCATGGACAGAGAAGCCTGGCAGGCTGCATAGTCCATGGAGTCCTGAAATCATAACTGAGCGACCGAGGACACACGTGCAAGGAGTAAGAGGGAATGCGTGTGCTCCTCTTTCTGAACAGGGAGGAGTGGAGATGGGCTGTGGAATGATGGATCTTTTGTGGGTCCTGTGATAACAGATTCTGCTGGCTATAAGCCCCATCAATCTAAGAGCAGTGAGCATTCTCCAGAAGACAATCAGCATTGCCTGCTGTATGAGGGTGAGCGGGAGTGGTCCAGAAACGGAATGGAAATACTCAGCAGGCTCTACTTAGAGATGAGCGGTCTATACTCTGCCTTTTAGTGTTCTGAGGGGTTTCTCTTAGTTGGGTGAAATCTCCACATAAAATGCTTACTTTTATTTGTTAAGAATTGTTGTTATTCAGTTACTAAGTTGTGTCTGACTCTTTGCAACCTGATGGAGTGCAGCATACCAGGCTTCCCTCTCCTTCACCGTCTCCTGTTTAGTTTGCTCAAACTGATGTCCATTGAGTCAGTGATGCTATCCAACCATCCAAGCATGTTGTCCCCTTCTCCTCCGGCTTTCAGTCTTTCCCAGCATCAGGGTCTTTTCCAGTGAGTTGGCCCTTCACATTAGGTGGCCAAAATATTGGGGCTTCAGCCTAAGCATCAGTCCTTTCAATGAATATTCAAGGTTAATTTCCTTTAGGATTGACTGGTTTGATCTCCTTGCTATCCAAAGGACTCTCAGGAGTCTTCTCCAGCGCCATAATTCAGAAGCATCAGTTCTTTGGCATTCAGGCTTCTTTATGGCTCAACTCTCACATCCATACATAACTACTGGAAAAACCAGTATATTTGGATTTTTAATAACAGAACCAAATGGAGAACTGGCTCTCTCTTTGGGCTGTGGGATTTATGAAAGAGTGTTACTTTATGGGAAATGCCTTGGCTGCTCCGTAGAATGAATTCTTTCTGGGGTCTGAAAATGTCAGGTGATTAGAATGTACTTTATGGGAATTTTGCCTGTGCGTATACGGAAGCACGACTGTGAAGCCACTTCCAAGGGTAACTACCATTTTAATGGGTTTAATCATCATGCTGAAAAGGTTGCACACAGAGGAGTACAGTATTTCTTGAAAGTCTGCATGTGAGAAGTTGTAGAAAGTGTTTCTCCTTCAGTCTCCCACCCAGCCCATTGGAATACTTATACTTCCCCAACCTGTGACTTCAAGTTTATAGAAAAGTAGAAAGATGTTGTGATGAGCTTAACTCCATTCACTTACCATTTTGCTACATTTCCTTCCTGGCTCTAACTTTGTTTTTAATACATTAAAATTTTTTAAAATTTATTATTTGTTTGGCTGTACCCAGGCCTAGTTGCACCATGTGGGATCTAGTTCCCCAACCAGGGATTGAACCTGGGCCCCCTGCATTGGAAGCATGGGGTCGTAGTCATTTTTTACATATTTCCAAGAAGGTTGCAGATATGACAGTTCATCCTGAACCACTTCAGGTATGTCTCTGAAGAATTAGTTGATTTTCTTACACAATCTGTTACTATTGAAACCCCAGGAAAAAGTAACCTTGATATCATGATATAGTGCCCAGTCCATTTTCTAGTGCGCAGGTCTAGTTGTCTCAATAATTTTCCATAGAGCTGGTGTTGTTTTTAATCCAGGACCCAGTCAAGTACCACATATTGTATTTAGTTGTCACATCTTGTTAGTCTCTTTTAAATCTCGAATACTCCCTTGGCTTTTTCAGAGTCTTTTGCGATGTAGACCATTTGGAAAAGTCCAGTCTAGTTCTTGGGGATTGTCTTGCAGTCCGTATCTGTTCATTTCCTGTTGTAAGAGTTAAGAAGGCCACCTGAGGAAGCGCTGCTTCCCACGTTATCCTTAGGAGGCACATCAGGTCAGCTGTGCTGGAGGTCAGGCTGGGGAAGCGCACCAGGACAAGCCGCATTTGTGGGGTTGCATCTTGTTCACGTGCTTTGGGTGCCCACCAGACTTCTCTGCTCTAAAGGCACTTCCTTCTGTGATTAAGAGCCTTTGGGGTGGTTGTTTGAGACCAAGGGTCCTGTTCTCCAGCCCTCTTTCCCGGGAATTTAACATCTACTGATAGTCTTTTCCTGAATTAATTATTCCATTGGCAGTAAACTATGCCCCAATATCTGGAGGGGAAAAGTCAGTTATACTTTGGGTGCCAGAGAAATGACTCAAGGGGAAAAAAAAAGGCATGTCCTTTTTATTCAAAACAAAAGGAATTTGCTTTTTGTATACTTAGAGTTTTAAATGAAATTTGTCAGTGTGCATATCAATAAATACAAGCCTATGTTAATTTTGAATACAGGTTTTAAAATTTTGAGCTTATAAATTTCTAAATGTTGGACACCCATTTAAAATTTGTGTTAAAAATGTTAGCATTGAAGTCTTGTTACTGGTAATTATTACAGTATTTGGAACAGAAGTGGGAAAATAGCTTGAGTTCATGAGCAAAAGATTTCTGTAGACAGGTCGCTCTGCAGGCGTATCATCCAAGGAATTTATCATCCTCTGAATGAATCTGTTGTGTTTTTTAAGCAGTTCTCATTTGAGAAATTACTTGTGATAAATGGGTTTCACTAATTAAATCATACACTTCCATAGTACATTACATATAAAACTAGACTAGGAAATAAATATAATTAAAGTAAACATGCCCTTCTAATTAGTAATTGTTTCTGCCATTTTAAGCAAATTCCAGAGTCACAAAGAACTGCTCCGCTATAAACCTAATAATGAAGCTGGTAATAACAGGTGTAAATTAACACAATGGAAAACATTTACACTGTAACATGCTAAATTAAAAATGACATTAACAAGTCTCATTTTCAAATTCCCAATAATTAACATTTGTTCAACCCGGAGATGAGTAAGAGCAGTACAACGGTAGATGTCTTGATTTATGGCTTACAGTGTTTGTCATGGCTTTATCTTTGCTAAATTGTAAACAACAGAGACACACTCCTTCTTAAAATATGTCACATTTATTTAATCTTAGACAGTCCTGACAAAGGGTAAAATGTGTTATTTACTGGTGTCATTACTGAGGGTAACGTGCAGGTGTGCCACTGGCAGGGCCTGGTCAGGGCAGAGAGAGACATGAAATACCGAGAGCGGGCCGAGTGTGGAGATGTGCAGGTACAGGGGTAATAATATACACGACATGATAAAATATCAGGATTCCCTCGAGTGTTTCCCCTCCAGGCACATATGTGCCTCTAAGTGCTCCAAGTCAATGCTTGTTTCTGCAAATAAATATTATCTTAAAGGTTTTCTTTTATGACACTCGTTAATATAAGTGAGAAAGCAGAGAACAGAGGAAACAGCTTTGCAGCTTAATATGTCACCAAGGACATGATGTTTTACTCCTTACAGAGAGTTTCATCAGTACACTAATGATTGAATGAAGAACTTAAGTGTTATGGCCATGATAAACATCGGCTTAGATCTCACAGTTGATTTTTTTTTTTTAACTCAAGATTTTAATCACTCTGAATTTAAGAAGAAATTGTCAAGTATGTGTACTGTGGATTGAATTATTTTTATTTATTTATTTTCTTTTTAATTTGGCCATGCCACACATCGTGTGGGATCTTAGTTACCCAACCAGGTACCTGCATTGGATGCAGAGAGTCTTAACACTAGACTGCCAGGGAGGTCCCTTGAATTGTGATTAACACACCAACATAAGATTGTAGGGTAGTTTAGAAATCACATGTGTGTGTGCACGTGCGTGTGTGTGTGTGTGTGTACACATCCACCTAGAATAATAAATATCGGTACTCTTCAAGGTTGTGTGTTTACGTAGTCTTGTACGGATGTGGGAGTTGGACCATAAAGAAGGCTGAGCACTGAAAAATTGAATTGATGCTTTTGAATTATGGTGCTGGATAAGACTCTTGAGACTCCTTTGGCCTGCAAGGAGATCAAACCAGTCAATCCGAAAGGAAATCAATCCTGAATATTTGCTGGAGGAACTGACAGTGAAGGTCCAATACTTTGGCCACCTGATGTGAAGAGCTGACTCATTGGAAAAGACCCTGATGCTGGGAAAGATTGAGGGCAGGAGGAGAAGGGGGCAACAGAGGGTGAGATGGATGGATGGCATCACTGACTCAATGGACTTGAGTTTGAGAAAATTCCAGGAGATAGTGAAAGATAGGGAAGCCTGGTGTGCCACACTCCTTGGGGTCACAAAAAGTTGGACACGACCGACTGACAACCACAACCCTTGAAGGGAAGTTTTCAGGCAGTTCTTAGCAGAAAACCTGATATATAGTGAGCGCTCAATAATGATCTCTGCCTTCGTAAGTGAGTTAGCAGTTGCTGGGTTGTTCTCTAGGCATCTTAGTGGCAAAACAAGAGCCCTGGCGAGAACATGGCAGCTGCTGATGGGTGGGGATGGTGCCATTGCCCAGCTCAGACCGCCAGCACCTGCCAGGCCATGGAAAAGGCAAGCAAGTTCCAGAGAAGTATCGACTTCTGCTCTACGGGCTACACTAAAGCCTTTGACTGTGTGGATCACAGCAGGCTGTGGAAAATTCTTAAAAGAGATGGGAATACCAGACCGCCTTACCTGCCTCCTGAGAAACCTCTATCCAGGTCAAGAAGCAACAGTTAGAACCAGACATGGAACAATGGACTGTTTCCACATTGGGAAAGGGGTATACCAAGGCTGTATATTGTCACCCTGCTTATTTAACTTATATGCAGAGTACATTATATGAAATGCCAGGCTGGATGAAGCACAAGCTGGAATCAAGATTGCAGGGAGAAATATCAATAATCTCAGATATGCAGATGACACCACCCTTATGGCAGAAAGCGAAAAAGAACTGAAGAGCCTCTTGATGAAAGTAAAAGAGGAGAGTGAAAAAGCTGGCTTAAAACTCAAGATTCAAAAAACAAAGATCATGGCATCCTGTCCCATCAATTCATGGTAAATAGATGGGGAAACAATGGAAACAGTGACAGACTTTATTTTTTTGGAGTCAAAAATCACTGCAGATGGTGACTGCATCCATGAAATTAAAAGACGCTTGCTCCTTGGGAGAAAAGTTATGACAAACCTAGGCAGCGTATTAAAAAGCAAAGACATTACTTCACCAACGAAGGTCTGTATAGTCAAAGCTATGGTTTTTCCAGTAGTCATGTATGGATGAGAGAGTTGGACTATAAAGAAAGCTGAGTGGCAAATATTTCATGCTTTTGAATTGTGGTGTTGGAGAACACTCTTAAGAGTTCCTTGGACTGCAAGGAGATCAAATCAGTCAGTTCTAAAGGAAATGAGTCCTGAATATTCATTGGAAGGACTGATGCTGAAGCTGAAACTCCAATACTTTGGCCACATGATGTGAAGAACTGACTCATTAGAAAAGACCCTGGTGTCCATAGGTGTGTGGATTTATCTCTGGGCTTTCTATTCCATTGATCTATATTTCTGTCTTTGTGCCAGTACCATACTGTCTTGATGACTGTGGCTTTGTAGTAGAGCCTGAAGTCAGGCAAGTTGATTTCTCCAGTTCCATTCTTCTTTCTCAAGATTGCTTTGGCTATTCGAAGTTTTTTGTATTTCCATACAAATCTTGAAGTTACTTGTTCTAGTTCTGTGAAAAATACCGCTGGTAGCTTGATAGGGATTGCATTGAATCTGTAGATTGCTTTGGGTAAGGCAATGATGACCCTGTATGCGAGACAGCAAAAGAGACACAGATGTATAGAACGGACTTTTGGACTCTGTGGGAGAGGGAGAGGGTGGGATGATTTGGGAGAATGGCATTGAAACATGTATACTATCATGTAAGAACAAAGCACCAGCCTATGTTCGATACAGGATACAGGATGCTTGGGGCTGGTGCACGGGGATGATCCAGAGAGATGATATGGGGTGGGAGGTGGGAGGGGGATTCAGGATTGGGAGCTCATATACACCCGTGGTGGATTCATGTCAATGTATGGCAAAACCAACATGGTATTGTAAAGTAAAATAAAGTAAAAATAAAATTAAAAAAAAAAAAAAAGAAAAGACCCTGATGCTGGGAAAGACTGACAGCAGGAGAAGGAGGAGATGACAGAGGAGGAGATGGTTGAATGGCATAACTGACTCAATGGACATGAGTTTAAGCAAGCTCCTGGAGATGGTGAACAGGGATGCCTGGCGTGCTGCCATCCACGAGGTCGCAAAGAGACAGAGACAACTGAGCAACTGAACAACAACTAGCTCATAAGTTGCGGCTTTGCTGAGGGGAATTCACATCTTCTCTGGCTACCACTGCCCACTTGATTAAAGAAAACAGTTCTTGATTAAAGAAACTACCTCCACCTCCGCTTATGCTCTGCCCACCACCCATTGCCCTGGCTGGTTTCTCCTGCTTCCTTTCAGACCTGAGCTCTTTCAGCCCTGAGTTGTAGAAGGATAGCTGGCTAGGCTCGGGAGGTGGTTGAGAGTCTCTGGGCTGTGGCTCTTTCTCCCAGAAAAGATGGTCATCCTGTACTGTTCCTAGCAGACTTTTCCTATCAGTCCTTTCAGATCTGCTTCGTGGCTTAATGTGGTCGGAGCTCCTGGACAGTGAGCCAGTAGTAGAACAGGGAGAGTCCATGGGCCTCTGAATGGACAGAATGTTTTCTGTTTCCTCTTTGACACATTTATGGATTATTTTTGAAGGAATATAAACATATCAACTTCCCCCAAACTAAAATCTCAAGGGTCAACCAAAATCGAATGTCATGTCAAACATCCATCGGCCAGTGAGCCAGCAAACAGTGGGCCAACCCACAGAAGGGAAAATGAGATAGCCTGTGTTTCTGTTTATTGTGGTAGGGAATTGACTCTCTTAGCGGTTGGCTACTGTGTCCATTCAGGACAGAGAACTCCTGTGGTGTGTTGAGAATGAAAAAAAATCTTGAAAAACAACATTGAGGATTCATGTTGATGTATGGCAAAACCAATACAGTATTGTAAAGTAAAACAAAGTAAAATAAAAAAAAAACAACACAACATTGAGAATCATTGCACTCTGTAACTCATTTAGACAGACATAAAAGAGGTGAGAGAAGGGGCAATCTTGAGTAAATTCAGTATTTTCATCTAGAGATTTTTCTTTGTACCATCCCCAATATTTGTGTCTTAGAGGACAGAGGCAAATGAAAACAGAAAGCTATTTTCACTGGAAATGTGTCATTGTCTATGAATATATAGATATTGTTACTGCCAGGAAATGAATGTTTATGAAGCGTCTTCCATGACAGGGGATTCTTCTAGGTATGGAGAGAGAAGAGGAAGATGCCCTCCAGGCCTGACCGAGGGGAGGAGACCCTGGGTATCTCAAGGTGGAGAGGGAGGGCACTGCTACCCTGTTCATGGTCACGGGCATGCCGGGTTCATCTGGCCCCATGGCCAGATGGGAAGGAAGCTATGCCACGAGATCTCATTACCAGAGGTGAGATGCTCAGGTGTGAGCTGCCTAATTATGAAAGCCCAGGGTACACATGCTCTCTGGAGGCCCACCAGTGTTACAGATATTGGAAAATAATTTTGGCAGCAAATTTAAGCTCAGATGAGTTCCATCAGGGCTACAAATGTAGAAAAAGAAGTCTAGGCTTTCTTAAAAAAAAAAAATTACAAAACCCCTCAATAACAGCTACAAAACCCCTCTGGAATCATTATTTCAAGCCAGATCTTCATGCCAGTTTTGCAAGTGTGACAATGAATGCACATGAGGAGAATCTTTTCAAAGCTCAGATTTAAGGCAAAAGATCACACAGTTGATGGTTTAGTAGATGGCAGTAGTAAAAATAACTGCTCTCTGTTGCGCATATTGGTTAAAAAAAAGTATATTTTCTGATATTCTTGATCATGAAACCTTTTTTTGAATGTAGCTATATTTTTCCCTTCATCTGTATTCAATATCTCTGAAAATAAAAATCTCAGGTGCAGTGAAGCGATTTTATGTCTTTTTAAATATCACAGTGTGTGTGTGCTAAATCGCTTCAGTTGTGTCCGACTCTTTGTGACTCTATGAACAGTAGCCTGCCAGGCTCCTCTGTCCATGGGATTCTCCAGGCAGGAATACTGAAGTGGGTTGTCATTCCCTTCTCCAGGGGATCTTCCCAACCCAGGGATCGAACCTGTGTCTCTTGTGTCTCCTACATTGGCAGTGGATTCTTTACAACCGGCACCACCCGGGAAGCCCTTAATGTCACATTCTCCGTATGTAATTGTATAGGATTCATTTTGCACAGCCTCAGACCAGATCCTCCCAGCCCTGCCCTCCTGTGCAGGAGAGCCACATGTCCTCGTGGGCCGCCAAGCCTGGTGATGACACAGTGCTGCTGGCGGAGGGGCCAGGAACACGCACGGCACACCGCCTCATTCCACCTGCCCTACTTGTTGGAGGCTGAGGCTGGAGGTTCTTTCCCAAGCCAAATCTGTAGCCTTTAGAGAGAAGCATCTGGCCTTTTGGCAGCTCCACAGAAGTTCTCATGGTTGTTTGAGAGTTTCTCCTGTGCTTATCACATGGTTTAGATATTGAACCCATTCTTGGCATCTGAATGTTCCAGTTTCCGGGCACAAGGAATGAGGAAAAGCTAGAGTCTGTTTGCATGTGCAGAGCCTCTTTGAAATTTGTGAGGCTAAAGAAAATAAGTCCTCGCTACTTAAAAAAAAATTATTTTGGGTTTTGTCATCCTTGCATTTGTAGATGATTTTTCTCCTGCCTAATTTTAATATCCACATGTCCCATATTTATGCTGGAAAGATCACTAGAGATTATAGAGACACTTCTCTATAAAGTGGTCTTTAAAACGATTCACTGAGAAAGCTATAGTAACCTTCCAGAGTTTTCTTAGTTTAAATATTTCACAATTCAGTGATATTTATTGAGCAATTCTGATGTTCCAGGCAATGGGTACCACATCAGACATACCATGTGTGTGAGCTCAGGCTGTTATGACAGATACAGAGTCTTGGGACTTAAACAACTGACATTTATTACCCAAAGTTCTTGAGGCTGGAAGTCCAAGATCAGGGTGTCAGCTGATTGGGTTTCTGGTGAGGGCCCTCTTCCTGGCTTGCAGACAGCTGCCTTCTGGCTGTGTCCTCACATTGGTGGTGGTGGTGGGGTTGTGGTGAGGAGAGAGAGAGATGTGTTGGTGTCTCTTCCTCTTCAGATTAGGACACTCATCCCATCAGGGGACCCCACCCTCATGAGCTTTTCTAAACATGGTGTTGGTGGTGGTGGTTTAGTCATCAAGTTGTGTCCGACTCTTTGCAACCCCATGGACTATAACCCACCAGTCTCCTCTGTCCATGGGATTTTCCTGGCAAGAATACTAGAATGGGTTGCCATTTCCTTCTCCAGGGAATCTTCCCCACCCAGGGACTGGACCTGGGTCTCCTGCATTGCAAGCTGATTCTTTACCAAATGAGCCATCGGGGTAGCCCATCTAAACCTGATTACCTTCCAAAGGCCCCCACCTCCAAATACCATAACTTCAAAGCATGAATTTGGGGGAGACACAAATATTCAGTCTGTAACACCATGTTAGAACGTTCACCAAGTTCTTCATTATCAAACCTCACTCAGAACACCTTCCCAGCCTGGGCCACTCGAATTTATGTGTGATCGTCCTTATTTTACTGATATTAAATAATTGGTTTGAATTGAATACATTCAGCTCACTTTGATGGCTTAATCTCAGTTGGGTATGAAACTGCTACATTTTGTTCTTAATGTGTTTGGGCTGTTCTTAGTCCATTTAATTCTCAGTCATTTGATATCTTCAGTGGTGTGGATCATCATGTCTGTAACTTGCTTTGTCCATCTTCTAGCACAGCATTTATTTATGTGACCTAGAGCTATTCTGGACCTACTGTGTGCCAAGCAATGTTCTAGAAACTCCACAGAGAGGAAACAGCTTTCCAATATGAGCTTCCGTCTCAATGGGCCAGATAATCGGCGGATGGCAAATTTCAGCCTGACATATAGCTTATACTACAGAGAAAACGAAATGGATGCTAGGGGATGTGATAATGATGCAGGTGGAGGCATCCCTCATTGGGGGGTAGGAGGAGCTCCCCCCTGGTGAGGTGACATTTGACCTGAGATCTGGAGAAGGAAATGGCAACTCACTTGCCTGGAAAATTCCATGGATGGAGGAGCCTGGTAGGCTACAGACAGTCCATGGGGTTGCAAAGAGTCAGACACTACTGAGAGACTTCACTTTCTTTCTTTCTATAGTTCCTTTTGGAGAAGGAAATGGCAACCCACTCCAGTGTTCTTGCCTGGAGAATCCCATGGGCGGAGGGGCCTGGTGGGCTACGGTCTATGGGGTTGCAAAGAGTCGGACATGACTGAGCAACTAACACACACTGAGAAGTTAGCCACACAGAGGTTTAGGGGCAAAACGCTTTCTAAGCAAGGGAAGAAGCAAGACAAGGGCTACTCTCCTCACTCATCACAGGGCAAAAGCAAACAAAGAGTCAGGGCAGGGCTCTGCCAGGGACTTGGAGAGGTTGTGGAGTGGGGTGGGGATGGGGGGCATGAGACGGCTCAGAGAGAGGGTGCAGGCTGGAACTTTCCAAGTGATGAGGAGGAGTTTGGCATTTTATTCTAAATGCAGAGGGAAACCAGGGGAGGGTTAAATGTGAGAGGAAAAGGATGTTATGTGAACACTGCAGGTTTATTCAATAAATATGATGGTCTTAGTATTGACAGTCTGTATGCAATTAATAACATCCTGTGTACTTGCCATGATTCAAACACCTCTTCTCTATGTTTGGTTTAAAGCAAAAAGAAACATTGTATGCAAAATTAATAAATGAATTATATCTCTTTGTGCTTCTGACAGTTTAATATTCATCACTTGGAGAAGCTATATGTGGTTTTACCCCTGTGCAGGCATAAATTGTTCATTCGAGCGGGGCATGCCAATTTTAGCTAAGGTCTCCTCTTAATTGTGATTGTATATCCCTTGTGGCTACATGTCAAAATATGACATACCAGCCTAGCCCAACCTGGACTTAATGAACAGGAAGCCATGGAATTATATGATTTGGGGGCACACAGGGGCTTTCCTAATGCCAATTCCAAGGGTAAGTGGCATGAAGGTTATTTGATTAATTGGACAAGCCTAACTCTAGCATCAGCTGCCTGCCTGTCATCTCAACACAACACATTGAAGATGACTTGACTTGGCACTCCATGATTAAAATCATGATACTTCTCTTATTGTTAACAGAATATTTTGCCTAGTGTTACACTGTTCCCTGGTGGCTCAGTTGGTAAAGAATCTGCCTGCAGTGCAGGAGACCCAGTTTTGATTCCTGGGTTGGGAATATCCCCTGAAGAAGGGAATGGCAACCCACTCTAGTATTCTTGCCTGGGAAACCCCATGCAGAGGAGCCTGGTGGGCTGCAGTCCATAGGATCACAAAGAATCGGACACAACTGAGTGATAGCATTTTCACTATCACACTGTCTTGCAAAGAAGCATTGACACTGCCTGGCCTTACAAGTGAGGGTCTTTCCAAGGTGCGTTTCAAAGACACTCTGCTCCCTGAACTCAAGGTATGGTTGACACCACGCCTGTGCAATGAGGCCCGTTTCATAGCTCGTCTGTGGACCTGTTGGCTTCTCTGCTGAAACTGGAGGAGTTCCACCAGAGGCTTAGGAGACTCTTACTTGAACTTCTCCGCAGACATGGTATTGGTGGAACCATCAGTCCCACATGACTTGCCTTGTCTTGAGGTGATGCATTTGCATATAGTTTTAGCTCAGTGTTGGCATGTTTGAAAACTCAGGGACCTGGATTCGCTCAACTTGCCAGGTGATGAAGAGGGAAGCTGTCACCTGGAGGAGGACTTGGCAGGGCTGACGCACTGGGGTAATGGGGCCTTTGTCCTGATGAGCTGGTGTTGAGACTATACACTCCTCACCTCTTGGGAGTAAGAGAAAGCTTGAGCGGTCCTAACTGATCCTCCAGACCCTCACCACCATTTGGAGCATCCATCACATCAACACTCCTGACACATTCAAACTTAATTGAGATGTGCTTTCAAATTCTTAAAGTTGATGACTTTTCAAGGAGCTCAATAATAAAATTTAGGAGTAGTGGAGATAAATTCAACTCTGCTACAGATTTTAATGTTATGTTATCAGCATCAGTTTTGCTTTGGTCCTGCTACTAATATACTGCTTTCTTACTTGAATTACTCTTTTATAGTAGAGGAGCAATGTCTTATTTTGTCTTTCCAAAAATACAAAGAGGGTGTGGGATATCAGCCTTATTGTCTCGCTTTGTGGGTAAAGACATTGATTGTTTCTCAGAGGTGGATGTCTGGCAAGAGTAGAGCTGGGTCCCCCCAACCCCACCCCCAGAAGTGCAGCCCTTAAGCTTTGTGCTTCTTTTCCATGCCGCCTTCCAGTTTTCGATAAGAAATCACTAAATTACAGAGTTGGTAAGTGTAACTTTTTTCTGGTTTAAAAAGTGTAACTTTTTTCTGGAATAGTAAAAATTTATCTAGAGTATTTCAAGATTCTTTCTGCACTGGTTTCATAGGAAGGTAATGTGATCAAGGAGGAGGCAGTCCTCTTCAAGATGAAGAGCTATGTGTATTGAGATTATTGAATTGTATCCTTTTTTAGAATTCATAAACTAGAATTTGGCAAGGTTTAGTTCTTACTTATGTTCAGTCTGTCTAGTCAAAGCTATGGTTTTTCCAGTAGTCATGTATAGATGTGAGAGTTGGACCATAAAGAAGGCTGAGTGGTGAAGAATTGATGCTTTCTAATTCTGGTGCTAGAGAAGACTCTTGAGAGTCCCTTGGACAGCAAGGAGATCAAACCAGTCAATCCTAAAGGATATCAACCCTTGAATACTCATTGCAAGGACTAATGCTGAAGCTGAAGCTCTAATATTTTGGCCACCTGATGTGAAGAGCCAACTCACTGGAAAAGCCCCTGATGCTGGGAAAGATTAAGGGCAGAGGAGAAGGGAGCGACGGAGAATGAGATGGTTGGATGGCATCACTTACTCAATGGACATGAGTTTGAGCAAACTCCAGGGCATAATAAAGGACGGGGAGGCCTGGGGTGCTGTAGTCTATGTGGTCACAAAGAATCTGGCATGACTTAGTGACTGAACAGCAACAACAAAAGGGTATATGAAGAGACAGTTATAATTTTTTTATATGTCAGTATTTCTTTTCTTTCTTTTCTTTTTTTTTACTGACAACTGCTCTCCCATTTCTTTTTACTTTAACAATCGTAATTAAAGGGGGAAAATAGCAAGGTTGATAACCATGCCACAGGATGTGACACTCAGAACACAGGTCTGCTTGGCTCTTATCAAAGGTACATCCCCCAGTTGATGGGGGTTTTCATCCCTTAGTTTCACATCCTGGTTTTCCTTCAAGAGTTTGGCCAAGTGGGGACTCTGTTCTCTCAGGGGGGTCTTCCCATCATTGTCCAGTCTGACTTCCCACCCAGTCTGACAAAACAACACTTCGCTAAGCCCTGAAACCATGTTTTCAAACACCCCTTTCACTTGTGATGGTCCGTGAGAAAATGCTCGAAAGGAAAGGCAGGCCTGTGAGCATCAGGTGAAGGGAGCAGGTGTCCCAGCTCTGGACACTGTCGCCAGGCAGGGGCGACAGACCAGGAGAAGCTGACACCAGTTTTTGTCACCACCCTATCATGTGTTCACATCGGGGGGTCATGGTGGGCATCTGATGGGACTGGTAGGCTGTAAAACCAGGACATTTTCTCCTGCTGCTAACGGTGAGAAAAAGGGTCCCTCACCTTGTTTTCCCTCTGCCCCTTGGTGACAGGAGGGAGGTCTCCAGGAGCATTCAGACCCTTTGAAAAAAGCTCAGTGCTGTTTTCAAACTGGGTTAGTCAGATGATTGCATCTCAGCTGGATTAGACTCTTGGAGCAAAGAAACTCTAGTCATTGGGGTGGAACTCTTTGTGTGGAGTGTCAGCGACTCAGGAGAAATGGAATTCCAAGTAACTTGTCGTGTTTTCTTTCTGTAGAGGGATCACAGATGTGGAGGCTGCACTGTGCTGGGCTGTGCTTAGTCGCTCAGTCATGTCTGACTCCTTACAACCCCATGGGCTGTAGCCCGCCAGGCCCGCTTCCCATGGGGATTCTCCAGGCAAGAATACTGGAGTGGGTTGCCATGTCCTCCTCCAGGGGATCATCCCAGCCCAGGGATTGAACCCAGGTCTCCCACATTGCAAGACGACTCTTTACCGGCTAAGCCATCAGGGAAGGCTGTTAGCTATAATTGGGCTTCCCTGGGGGCTCAGTAGTAAAGAATCCACCTGCCAACACAAGAGATGCATGTTCAATCCCTGGGTCAGGAAGATCCCCTGGAGAAGGAAATGGCAGCACACTCCAGCATTCTTGCCTGGGAAGTCCTATGGACAGAGGAGCCTGGCAGGCCACAGTCCATGGGGTTGCAAAAGAGTCAGATATGACTTATCTTCTAGACAACAACAAGCTATGATTATCATTGTCCTGGGCACACAGGGTCCAAACAGCTACATGTTTAGGAAGATTCCCAGAGAAAAATAAGGTCAGAAGAATATATGGGGGAGGTCAACAGAGTGGGGTCCAGGGGCAGAAGCTCCACTTGAAAGAATGACAAGAGTCCTGGGGAAGGAGGAATGTTATGGGCCATGAGAGCAGGTGAAATCCTGGGGGAAAGCAGAGCAGGAAATCCAAATCTTGGATTTGAAGTGGCCAGCTTGTTGAGACAGGTGTTTGCTGTGTTGGTAATGTAGAAGACATAGAACTGTTCAGAGGACTCAATTTCACGACATGTATTCAGTGCCCCGTTGGAGCTAGGCATGGAGCTGGGTTCTAGGAGAGCAAAAACGGGTTGCCTAAGAATGTAGAGTTTGGGTGGGGAAGAGGATGAAGAAAGCTATCTGGACTCCATGTGAGTCCCAGGCCCCTGGAGCAAGCAGCTAGTTATGGGAGAGACTGCCCCCTAGAGGAGAGGAAGAGCCTTCCAGCAATGGGTCGTAGGTCAGAAAACACAGAATTTCATGCCAGCTAAGATGGGAAGGCAATGGCAGCCCACTCCAGTACTCCTACCTGGCAAATCCCATGGACGGAGGAGCCTGGTGGGCTGCAGTCCATGGGGTTGCTAGGAGTCGGACACGACTGAGTGACTTCACTTTCACTTTTCACTTTCATGCATTGGAGAAGGAAATGGCAACCCACTCCAGTGTTCTTGCCTGGAGAATCCCAGGGACGGGGGAGCCTGGTGGGCTGCCGTCTATGGGATCATGCAGAGTCGAACACGACTGAAGTGACTTAGCAGCAAGATGTGTGCTACCTTAAGGAGCCCAACGTGTGGGGAGCAACCTGGTCTTTCAAGAATATGAGTGCATGTAGCAGAGTAACTTGGTTAGGGGTGAGGAGGCGGGTAGGTCAATGGGTATGGCTAGGGAGAATTCTTATGTCATGCTGACGATTCTGGACATCATCACATCTGATAGAAAATATTGGAAAGAGAGTAAGTTTGATTGGATAGCTACTAATCCCTAGGAAGCTGTGGTAGATTTTTGAGCAGGAAGCTGACATACTGAAGGTGGTATTTCATTTAGCTAATTAACATTTTAAGCCCAGTTATAAAAGTCTTTTCTCATTATAAAAGTAAGACTAATTTCAGGAAAATTTAAAGGTAGAAGAACTATAAAGAAGAAAATAAAACATGTTGCTTAGTCCCATGACCCATAGATACAGATTCCAGCACTTGAATGCTTTGTTCCATTGTGGTCTTTATGTGTCAGGGGTAAAATCCTGGGAAGATTTGGACTGGTGCCCGGCCTCTTCCCCCCAAACTGCAAGCCCTGTGATGTATTTCACTCTCTCTCTCCAACTTTTATGAAATATATGAGAAATAAAATCAAAGCTCTCTTTGTATTACTAGTTCACAAAATGGTTGAGATAGTTTACTCTTTTCTGTGGCTTTCTGTGAAACATTTTTTGCTCTCTGCAGCCCTTTTCCTTTTGATATGTACACACTTGCTCATCGTTCTGGGGGCTTATTGATATCACCACTTGTTGTTGTTGTTGTTTTTAAATTTGAGGACAATTTAAGTCGACTTGTGGAAGGTTGGAATCCTGGAGAGGATGAGATAAGGGGCCAGGTGGTCTGCTGGGCTCAGATCTGCTGGACCCTTAGCGTGGTGGGAACACAGACATCTATAGGTCCACTTGCTCAGCTAAAGTGTTCATGGGGATTGTGAGCTTTGATTCACTTTTTGATATATTGCCAACTTTCCCTTTGGAAAGACTTGACCTGTTTAGCTACCAGCAGGAGTGAGTGAGACCTCCTGCTGCCCTGTACCATTGTCTGTATTGAAGATTATACTTTTAGTTCTTTGTCTATTTGGTATGGAAGGTGATTTTCTTTCTTTTCCTCTTTTTAAAAATTACTGGTTATATGCATTATTAACATGTTTAGTTTTTTCTCTTTCTCTTCATTTTTTTATTTTTGGACTTGCTGTTTATGGCCTAATTCACTTTATCTGTTATTTTTAAACCATTTTCTTTATTTCTAACAACTCTTTATATATTGAGTTGGCCAAAAAGTTTGTTAAGATTTTTCTATAACATCTTTTGGAAAAATTTCAATGAACTTTTTTGTCAACCCCATATGTAATAATACTGTTATCCCTTTTCTTATATTTATATCCTTTAAATTTTTTCTCTTAATATTTTAGCTGGAGATTTTATGATGTATATAAATGTATAATTTTTACATAGTCAAATATAGCAAGTTTTTTTTTCTCTTATTGCTACACACTGGCAGCATTCCTGGACAGAAGGTTGACTAATTCAGTGAGGATTTCTTAAGCATAGCTTGATGTAGGTGCTGATCCTTGGGTGAAATCGACCTCATAAGCATCCTTGTTTGGACAGAGCTAGGGTAAAGTAAGGGCAGCTCTTGGGCTTCTCAGGTGGCACTAGTGGTAAAGAGCCTGCCTGCCAGTGCAGGAGATGTGGAGACTCAGGTTTGATCTCTGGGTTGGGAAGATTCCCTGGAGGAGGACATGGCAACCCACTCTGTCCATGGAGAAGCCCATGGACAGATAGATGTGTATAAGAGACAGTCCTAGCCCCCTCCAAGATCACTTAAATATTTACTTTTATTTTCTTCTTGGTTTATAGCTTCATTAAAAATTATTCTTTAATTTATTGGGATTTATTTTTGAATATGTTATGAGGTAAGCTAAATTTTTTCCCCAAAATACTTTACCTATGATTCCAAAACCCAAAAGGGGGATTATTGAAGAAGCATTTTTTTTCTTCAAGCGTTTGTAATTATATGAATTTAGTTTTTAAAAAGTTGGTAGGATAATAATGACCTTAGGTATTGTCTGGGTCAATCCTGGAGCTGTTAAATAAAAAGAATTGAATGTGTAGATAAATGGAAGACACTTTGAACCTAAGGCATCGTGACAGTGGTACCATCTATGTTAAGTGGGAAATTCATGAGCGGAGAAGCTTGTTAGCAGAGAGTTTGAAAAATTTTCTTCAACACCTTAGTTTTTCAGAGCCTGGCATGCACTTACAGGTTGGAACCTTAACAATGGGTTTTCTTGGTAGACTGAACATCTTTGAAGCCAAGAGGTGGATTAAGTGGCTTAGGGACAGAGGAGAAACCTGGGCTTTTGGGGGTTATTTTATTTTTATTCATAATTGTTCCTTGAAGTACCCTCCTGACGGCCACCACATCTTTCCTTAGAACTTACCTGTCTAAACTTTGTCACCTTTGTTTAACTTACCTTTAGGGTTAATAGACAATTTTTGTTTGTACTCGTTCACCTGTTCTCACAACAATCTGATATAAAGTCCTACAGGTGTTGAGATGTCCTTGTTTTAAAAACTTTGGAAACATGAGGGGCTTAAGGTAACACAAAGAAGATGTGTTCTCTTGCTCTTTCATTGAACACTCACTCACTGGGGGCCGGTCGTATGCTGAGCACTGTTAGATACTGAGAATACATAAATGAAAGGAAATCCTTTTCATACACAATTTATTTTATTCAAGTTTAATTGATTTATAACATTGTGTTAATTTCTGCTGTACAGCAAAGCGATTTAATTATATGTGTGTGTGTGTGTATGTATGCGCACGCATGCATGCCAGGTCACTTCAGTCAAGTCCAACTCTTTGCGATCCCATTGCCTGTAGCCTGCCAGGCTCCTCTGGAATTCTCCAGGCAAGAATACTGGGGTGGGTTGCCATTCCCTTCTCTAGGGGATCTTCCCAAACCAAGAAATGAACCTGGGTCTCCCTCATTGCAGGCAGAAGCTTTACCATCTGAGCCACTAGGGAAACCCATATATATATATACATACACATTCTTGTTCATGTTCTTTTCCATCATTGTTTATCTAGGATATTGAATGTAGTTCCATGTGCTATGCAGTAGAGTCTTATTTATCCATCCTGTATATAATAGTTTGCGTCTGCTAATCCCAGTCCCTCCCTCCCTCACCCCTACCCGTCTTGGCAATCACAAGTCTATTTTCTCTCTCTGTGACTCTGCTTCTGCTTTGTAGATAAGCTCACCTGTGTGGTATTTTAGAGTCCACATGTAGATGACATCATATGATATTTGTCTTTTTCTGATTTACTTCACTTAGTACGGTAGTCTCTAGGTCCATCCATGTTGCTGCAAAAGCATTTATTTCATTCAAAAAGGGAAGTCTTGTTCTTCAAGTGCTTGAGAAAAAGAAAAGGTAACCCTGGGGCTAAAACCCGGATCCTGTGACTCCAAGCTGGAGTCTTCCCAGTACAGTTTATTTTCTGGTTCGTGGACCCATAAGCTTTGTGGCCACGACTGGCCAAAAAGTGCTTGGTTCTCCTCATTTGTCAGGACTTGGTGGTCTACTGAAGGGCCATCATCCTCTGCTGCAGTCATTTTTATTCATAGTTGGGGTGTCTGGTTACTGCTTCAACTAAATGTGATTCATTCACACTTGGAGGTGCCCAGCACACTGGCAGCATTCCTGGACAGAAGGTTGACTAATTCAGTGAGGATTTCTTAAGCATAGCTTGATGTAGGTGCTGATCCTTGGGTGAAATCGACCTCATAAGCATCCTTGTTTGGACAGAGCTAGGGTAAAGTAAGGGCAGCTCTTGGGCTTCTCAGGTGGCACTAGTGGTAAAGAGCCTGCCTGCCAGTGCAGGAGATGTGGAGACTCAGGTTTGATCTCTGGGTTGGGAAGATTCCCTGGAGGAGGGCATGGCAACCCACTCTGTCCATGGAGAAGCCCATGGACAGAGGAGCCCACTGGGCTACAGTCTGTAGGGTTGCAAAGAACTGGACATGGCTGAAGTGACTTCACACACATGCATGCACAAGGGCGGTCCTTGGTGTGAGCAGTTCTCAAGCAGGTTCTACTTTGTTAGTGTCTGGTTCCATGGGTTCCCAAAGATGAAAGTTTAAATGGAGGAAATTGACTTTGGCTGTAGAGAAGAGAGCCACGACTGGCCCTCAGTCATATATTGCTAAGCATGAAGTGCCATGGAGCAGTGCCTTGCTGGTGACCGTGAGGATGCCCGGGTAGGGTACAGGGTGAGCCCCTCCCAGGGAATGGACACTGGAACAAGAAATGACTCTTTTCCTGGGTCAGACTTCGCTTTTAAGAGCCAACCTGTGGTGCTTGGCAATAACTATCCATTAAAATATGGAAGAGGAAAAAGTGGAAACAGTGACAGATTTTATTTTCTTGGGCTCCAAAATCACTGCAGATGGTGACTACATCCATAAAATTAGAACACCTTACTCCTTGGAAGGAAAGCTATGACAAATCTAGACAGTGTATTAAAAAGCAGAGACATCACTTTTCCAGCAACTGTCCACCTAGTCAAAACGGTGGTTTTTCCAGTAGTCATGTCTGGATGTGAGAGTTGGGCCATAAAGAAGGCTGAGTGCTGAAGAATTGATGCTTTTGAACTGTGGTATTGGAGAAGACTCTTGAAAGTCCCTTGGACAGCAAGGAGATCAAACCAGCCAATCCTAAGGGATATCAACCCTTAATGTTCATTGGAAGAACTGATGCTGAAACTGAAACTCCAGTACTTTGGCCACCTGGTGCAAAGAACTGACTCATTGGAAAAGACCCTGATGCTGGGAAAGATCGAAGGCAGGAGGAGAAGGGGACAACAGAAGATGAGATGGTTGGATAGAATCACTGACTCAATGGACATGAGTTTGAGAAACTCTGAGAAATAGTGAAAGACGGGGAAGCCTGGGTGCACAGGGTCGCAAAGAGTTGGACATAACCTTGCAACTGAACAACAACAATAATCCGTTAAAATAAAAAGAAAAATTATATGAGACAATGTGTATGGGTGACATATACTACCTCACTAATGGTGAGCTTGAGTGACCTTGATGAAATGAGGGAATGTGGATAATAATTAGATCAGTGTTATGTTGCTATCTACCTAAGGTAGTTGCCCATATATAACTTTTTAGGAGTCTTTATAGGCACTAGATCAAAAGCCAGACAGACATCTGTATTTCTTGGTTCTTTATTGTATAAAGTGTAATTTAGAGTCACTCAGACTCTGTTTTAAAGAGAAATTTTTTTACTGACGCTCTGATATGAATTTGCCAGCATTATCACCCCCTAGGAAGTTTAGTGTTCATACATAGAAACAAAAAGAAAAATTAGGTTCCAGTTGACTTTCACGGTAATGGGAAAAGGTAGTTGTTCTAATGATTTTATTTATTGTTTTGAATTCTGAACTGAAAAAGAGATGGGTATATTTGAAAACCAAAGATAAGAGTAAGTCCAACTGGTTTTTGTCATCTTAGTTTTAATTTCCATATTTATTTTTTTGCATTTAAGTCTCTATTCATATGTATGTTCATTCTGTTTTATGTGTATGTTAGTTCTGTTTTATATGTGTATGTTTTATATGTAATGTTGCTTTATATTTCCATTGCATCTTACATTATTATTCAGTGTACTTTTATGTGTTCTAATAAAATCATTGTTTCTGTATGTGTTTTCTGATTGACAAGTTGAAGAAAGACATTGATTTTTTTCTTGGTTGTAAAACTAAGTATAGTGTCATATGGGAAAGCTTTTAGAAAACAAATAGGGCAATCCCTTTGTCAATGAGAATACTTCAGTTTTTCAAGCTACTTGCATGACTAGAGTGATAAGCAATCTTAGAACAAGCATTTGATATTGATTTGCCAGTCTCAAGTAACAAGTTACTGCTTCACTTATTGAGAATTAAATCAAAATGATTCTGTGCCCTAAATAATGTGTATCGTGAGAATTCCCTTGCATGATTTATATGCTGTGGTGTAGCAAGGGTAAATATCGAAGAATCATATGACTTTAGAAAAGGTTGTGTATTATTACTACATAATTTTATTATGTAGTAAATCTTAATTGGAGACACACAAAATGCTGTTGCAGAGGTTCTTAAAAAGTTTTAGAGGAACATTGTATTATAAAAATTTGTATCTTTTTTTTTATTTATTCAGATGAATTCTTAGCCATATGGTCTTTATTGTCCAATAAAAATAGCAAGTGGGAAATACTTATTTCCTTACAAAACATAGACCATTTTGCAAATCAGAATTGATTATCATTCAGAACTGATATTAGAAATAAAAATTCTTCTCAAAATTGAAATACAAAGTTATAATTAGGTACTCTGTGTTTCATATAAAAGTCAGATAGTATTTTTTTGCATATTTTAAATTTATTTCCAGAATTTGCCATCTGGTAAATGATTTGAGTTAATTTTAGAGAGTTGCAAGTAACTCAGATATTTCATACAGATTTGACGATTCATGTAGCCCACATTTGTGTGTATGAGTATGTAGGTGCAAGCTTGTCATAGCTCAGATGTTTAAAATAAATCCAGTTAGTTTCGCATCTTCTAACTCTTCCTCATTCACCAAGGCCATAGAATTTTTAGGACCATAGAGTTTTTTTTTTTTTTAATAATGAATGTTTATTTTTTGCTCTTGGGAGGCTTAAACAACAGGAATATTTTTTTCTTGCCGTCCTGGAGGCTGGAAGTCCAAGGTCAAAGTGTCTGCAGGTTTGGTTTCTTCTGAGGCCTCAGTCCTTGGCTTGCAGAGGACGAGCTCTCGTGAGCTTCCTGTGTCTTTGTACAGGCCTTCCCATTTCTCCTTCAGGTGTCCTCATTTCCTCTTCGTGTAAGATCTCAGTCAGATTGAACTAAGACCTACCCTAATGACCTCATGTTGACTTAACCACCTCTTTAAAGACCCTATCTCTAACATTCTGAGGCACTAGGGGTTAAGGCTTCAGTATAGGAATTGGCAGGGGGCGGGGGATGCAGTTCAGCCCATGACATTGTAACGCACGTCAGAACTTCCTTCCTGTTGGACTTCCCTGGTGGCTCAGACGGTAAAGCGTCTGTCTACCATGTGGGAGACCTGGGTTCCATTCCTGGGTCGGGGAGATTCCCTGGAGAAGGAAATGGCAACCCACTCCAGTACTCTTGCCTGGAAAATCCCATGGACGGAGGAGCTTGGTACAGGCTACTCTCCAAGGGGTTGCAAAGAGTCGGGCATGACTGAGCGACTTCACTTCACTAAGGCTGAGTGACATTCCGTTGCCTGTACAGGCTACAGTCCCTTTGCCCAGTCACTCATCACTCGGGATGCTCCCACCTCACAGGCGTTGTGAATGGTGCTGCTGTGAACACGGGTCTCTTTGAGACCGTCTTACAGGTACATGGCCAGAAATGGAACTGTTTGATCATACTGCAATTCTCGTTTTAATTTTTTGAGGAAGTGCCATGCTCTTTTACATGCAATTGTACTTTATTGGTATATTCCCACCAGCAGTGTGTACATGGTTCCAGCCTTTGCATATCCTTGCCAACACTTGTTATTGGTTTGGCCAAAAATTCATTCAAGGTTTTCCATGACATTGTACAGAAAAATGTGAAAGAATATTTTGGGTAACCTCATATTTTCTGTGTTTTTTTTGAGAATACCTATCCTAATATGTATGAAGAATAATAAATGTTTAATACACAGCATCAAACATACTGTGTAAAAGCAAAGGAAAAATAAAATGTTTTTTTTTCTGTTACTAAGAAATAAGCAATGTTAACATCTTGGTATTCTCTTGGATCCTTTATGTATATATTCATGTATATGCACACATACATACACCCATATGTCTATGGATAATTTTAATGGAATTTTAATCGCATTGCTTATATAATTCTTATCCTGTTTTTTAATTTAATATTATATTGTGGGCATTTCCTGTGTCATTAAATATTATTGAACACATGAGTAGAGTGGCTACAACATACAAATGATCTCATTAGTTTCTAATCATTACACACAGGGTTGGTTCTAGTTTCCCCTCTTATATACAATGAAAGTGAAAGTGAAGGTCACTCAATCACGTCTGACTCTTTGCAACCCCAAGGACTATACAGTCCATGGAATTCTCTGGGCCAGAATACTGGAGTGTACCTTAGCCTTTCCCTTCTCTAGGGGATCTTCCCGACCCAGGGATCAGACCCAGGGATCAAACCCAGGTCTCCTGCACTGCAGGCGGATTCTTTACCAACTGAGCTACGAGAGAAGCCCCCTTATATACAATAGTCTGATAAAAATTTCATCTGCATGGATCTTTGCATTTCTGACAGTTTTCTTTGGCCAGATTCCTAGAAGGAGATTAGCAAGGTGAACAATTCTCTTTAAAGTTTCCAAATATGTACTACAAAATGCACAGCTGTTTTCAGGAATTTTGTTCTGGTCTATCCTCCCTCCAGCCCCATGGGAGACGCCCCAGTCACCCAGCACTTACTGGGATGGAATATTATATTACCTTGTTTTCAAAAAATCTTTTTCATTTGGACAGATAAAAATGATTTCACTTTGATATAGTTTGCATTTCTTAAATTATTAGTGGAGATGTGCAATTTTTACATATTTATTATTTCTTTTGTGAATTTAATATACCTAGTAAATAATTGACATGGTTAGGAAATGGCACACTGGATCTGTAGGCTTACTAATATTTTAGAGATACTAATAGAAATACCATTATGTGTGTGTGTGTGTATGTATGCGCACGCATGCATGCCAGGTCACTTCAGTCAAGTCCAACTCTTTGCGATCCCATTGCCTGTAGCCTGCCAGGCTCCTCTGGAATTCTCCAGGCAAGAATACTGGGGTGGGTTGCCATTCCCTTCTCTAGGGGATCTTCTCAAACCAAGAAATGAACCTGGGTCTCCCTCATTGCAGGCAGAAGCTTTACCATCTGAGCCACTAGGGAAACCCATATATATATATACATACACATTCTTGTTCATGTTCTTTTCCATCATTGTTTATCTAGGATATTGAATGTAGTTCCATGTGCTATGCAGTAGAGTCTTATTTATCCATCCTGTATATAATAGTTTGCGTCTGCTAATCCCAGTCCCTCCCTCCCTCACCCCTACCCGTCTTGGCAATCACAAGTCTATTTTCTCTCTCTGTGACTCTGCTTCTGCTTTGTAGATAAGCTCACCTGTGTGGTATTTTAGATTCCACATGTAGATGACATCATATGATATTTGTCTTTTTCTGATTTACTTCACTTAGTACGGTAGTCTCTAGGTCCATCCATGTTGCTGCAAAAGCATTTATTTCATTCAAAAAGGGAAGTCTTGTTCTTCAAGTGCTTGAGAAAAAGAAAAGGTAACCCTGGGGCTAAAACCCGGATCCTGTGACTCCAAGCTGGAGTCTTCCCAGTACAGTTTATTTTCTGGTTCGTGGACCCATAAGCTTTGTGGCCACGACTGGCCAAAAAGTGCTTGGTTCTCCTCATTTGTCAGGACTTGGTGGTCTACTGAAGGGCCATCATCCTCTGCTGCAGTCATTTTTATTCATAGTTGGGGTGTCTGGTTACTGCTTCAACTAAATGTGATTCATTCACACTTGGAGGTGCCCAGCACACTGGCAGCATTCCTGGACAGAAGGTTGACTAATTCAGTGAGGATTTCTTAAGCATAGCTTGATGTAGGTGCTGATCCTTGGGTGAAATCGACCTCATAAGCATCCTTGTTTGGACAGAGCTAGGGTAAAGTAAGGGCAGCTCTTGGGCTTCTCAGGTGGCACTAGTGGTAAAGAGCCTGCCTGCCAGTGCAGGAGATGTGGAGACTCAGGTTTGATCTCTGGGTTGGGAAGATTCCCTGGAGGAGGACATGGCAACCCACTCTGTCCATGGAGAAGCCCATGGACAGAGGAGCCCACTGGGCTACAGTCTGTAGGGTTGCAAAGAACTGGACATGGCTGAAGTGACTTCACACACATGCATGCACAAGGGCGGTCCTTGGTGTGAGCAGTTCTCAAGCAGGTTCTACTTTGTTAGTGTCTGGTTCCATGGGTTCCCAAAGATGAAAGTTTAAATGGAGGAAATTGACTTTGGCTGTAGAGAAGAGAGCCACGACTGGCCCTCAGTCATATATTGCTAAGCATGAAGTGCCATGGAGCAGTGCCTTGCTGGTGACCGTGAGGATGCCCGGGTAGGGTACAGGGTGAGCCCCTCCCAGGGAATGGACACTGGAACAAGAAATGACTCTTTTCCTGGGTCAGACTTCGCTTTTAAGAGCCAACCTGTGGTGCTTGGCAATAACTATCCATTAAAATATGGAAGAGGAAAAAGTGGAAACAGTGACAGATTTTATTTTCTTGGGCTCCAAAATCACTGCAGATGGTGACTACATCCATAAAATTAGAACACCTTACTCCTTGGAAGGAAAGCTATGACAAATCTAGACAGTGTATTAAAAAGCAGAGACATCACTTTTCCAGCAACTGTCCACCTAGTCAAAACGGTGGTTTTTCCAGTAGTCCTGTCTGGATGTGAGAGTTGGGCCATAAAGAAGGCTGAGTGCTGAAGAATTGATGCTTTTGAACTGTGGTATTGGAGAAGACTCTTGAAAGTCCCTTGGACAGCAAGGAGATCAAACCAGCCAATCCTAAGGGATATCAACCCTTAATGTTCATTGGAAGAACTGATGCTGAAACTGAAACTCCAGTACTTTGGCCACCTGGTGCAAAGAACTGACTCATTGGAAAAGACCCTGATGCTGGGAAAGATCGAAGGCAGGAGGAGAAGGGGACAACAGAAGATGAGATGGTTGGATAGAATCACTGACTCAATGGACATGAGTTTGAGAAACTCTGAGAAATAGTGAAAGACGGGGAAGCCTGGGTGCACAGGGTCGCAAAGAGTTGGACATAACCTTGCAACTGAACAACAACAATAATCCGTTAAAATAAAAAAAAAAATTATATGAGGCAATGTGTATGGGTGACATATACTACCTCACTAATGGTGAGCTTGAGTGACCTTGATGAAATGAGGGAATGTGGATAATAATTAGATCAGTGTTATGTTGCTATCTACCTAAGGTAGTTGCCCATATATAACTTTTTAGGAGTCTTTATAGGCACTAGATCAAAAGCCAGACAGACATCTGTATTTCTTGGTTCTTTATTGTATAAAGTGTAATTTAGAGTCACTCAGACTCTGTTTTAAAGAGAAATTTTTTTACTGACGCTCTGATATGAATTTGCCAGCATTATCACCCCCTAGGAAGTTTAGTGTTCATACATAGAAACAAAAAGAAAAATTAGGTTCCAGTTGACTTTCATGGTAATGGGAAAAGGTAGTTGTTCTAATGATTTTATTTATTGTTTTGAATTCTGAACTGAAAAAGAGATGGGTATATTTGAAAACCAAAGATAAGAGTAAGTCCAACTGGTTTTTGTCATCTTAGTTTTAATTTCCATATTTATTTTTTTGCATTTAAGTCTCTATTCATATGTATGTTCATTCTGTTTTATGTGTATGTTAGTTCTGTTTTATATGTGTATGTTTTATATGTAATGTTGCTTTATATTTCCATTGCATCTTACATTATTATTCAGTGTACTTTTATGTGTTCTAATAAAATCATTGTTTCTGTATGTGTTTTCTGATTGACAAGTTGAAGAAAGACATTGATTTTTTTCTTGGTTGTAAAACTAAGTATAGTGTCATATGGGAAAGCTTTTAGAAAACAAATAGGGCAATCCCTTTGTCAATGAGAATACTTCAGTTTTTCAAGCTACTTGCATGACTAGAGTGATAAGCAATCTTAGAACAAGCATTTGATATTGATTTGCCAGTCTCAAGTAACAAGTTACTGCTTCACTTATTGAGAATTAAATCAAAATGATTCTGTGCCCTAAATAATGTGTATCGTGAGAATTCCCTTGCATGATTTATATGCTGTGGTGTAGCAAGGGTAAATATCGAAGAATCATATGACTTTAGAAAAGGTTGTGTATTATTACTACATAATTTTATTATGTAGTAAATCTTAATTGGAGACACACAAAATGCTGTTGCAGAGGTTCTTAAAAAGTTTTAGAGGAACATTGTATTATAAAAATTTGTATCTTTTTTTTTATTTATTCAGATGAATTCTTAGCCATATGGTCTTTATTGTCCAATAAAAATAGCAAGTGGGAAATACTTATTTCCTTACAAAACATAGACCATTTTGCAAATCAGAATTGATTATCATTCAGAACTGATATTAGAAATAAAAATTCTTCTCAAAATTGAAATACAAAGTTATAATTAGGTACTCTGTGTTTCATATAAAAGTCAGATAGTATTTTTTTGCATATTTTAAATTTATTTCCAGAATTTGCCATCTGGTAAATGATTTGAGTTAATTTTAGAGAGTTGCAAGTAACTCAGATGTTTCATACAGATTTGACGATTCATGTAGCCCACATTTGTGTGTATGAGTATGTAGGTGCAAGCTTGTCATAGCTCAGATGTTTAAAATAAATCCAGTTAGTTTCGCATCTTCTAACTCTTCCTCATTCACCAAGGCCATAGAATTTTTAGGACCATAGAGTTTTTTTTTTTTTTTTTAATGAATGTTTATTTTTTGCTCTTGGGAGGCTTAAACAACAGGAATATTTTTTTCTTGCCGTCCTGGAGGCTGGAAGTCCAAGGTCAAAGTGTCTGCAGGTTTGGTTTCTTCTGAGGCCTCAGTCCTTGGCTTGCAGAGGACGAGCTCTCGTGAGCTTCCTGTGTCTTTGTACAGGCCTTCCCATTTCTCCTTCAGGTGTCCTCATTTCCTCTTCGTGTAAGATCTCAGTCAGATTGAACTAAGACCTACCCTAATGACCTCATGTTGACTTAACCACCTCTTTAAAGACCCTATCTCTAACATTCTGAGGCACTAGGGGTTAAGGCTTCAGTATAGGAATTGGCAGGGGGCGGGGGATGCAGTTCAGCCCATGACATTGTAACGCACGTCAGAACTTCCTTCCTGTTGGACTTCCCTGGTGGCTCAGACGGTAAAGCGTCTGTCTACCATGTGGGAGACCTGGGTTCCATTCCTGGGTCGGGGAGATTCCCTGGAGAAGGAAATGGCAACCCACTCCAGTACTCTTGCCTGGAAAATCCCATGGACGGAGGAGCTTGGTACAGGCTACTCTCCAAGGGGTTGCAAAGAGTCGGGCATGACTGAGCGACTTCACTTCACTAAGGCTGAGTGACATTCCGTTGCCTGTACAGGCTACAGTCCCTTTGCCCAGTCACTCATCACTCGGGATGCTCCCACCTCACAGGCGTTGTGAATGGTGCTGCTGTGAACACGGGTCTCTTTGAGACCGTGTTACAGGTACATGGCCAGAAATGGAACTGTTTGATCATACTGCAATTCTCGTTTTAATTTTTTGAGGAAGTGCCATGCTCTTTTACATGACAATTGTACTTTATTGGTATATTCCCACCAGCAGTGTGTACATGGTTCCAGCCTTTGCATATCCTTGCCAACACTTGTTATTGGTTTGGCCAAAAATTCATTCAAGGTTTTCCATGACATTGTACAGAAAAATGTGAAAGAATATTTTGGGTAACCTCATATTTTCTGTGTTTTTTTTGAGAATACCTATCCTAATATGTATGAAGAATAATAAATGTTTAATACACAGCATCAAACATACTGTGTAAAAGCAAAGGAAAAATAAAATGTTTTTTTTTCTGTTACTAAGAAATAAGCAATGTTAACATCTTGGTATTCTCTTGGATCCTTTATGTATATATTCATGTATATGCACACATACATACACCCATATGTCTATGGATAATTTTAATGGAATTTTAATCGCATTGCTTATATAATTCTTATCCTGTTTTTTAATTTAATATTATATTGTGGGCATTTCCTGTGTCATTAAATATTATTGAACACATGAGTAGAGTGGCTACAACATACAAATGATCTCATTAGTTTCTAATCATTACACACAGGGTTGGTTCTAGTTTCCCCTCTTATATACAATGAAAGTGAAAGTGAAGGTCACTCAATCACGTCTGACTCTTTGCAACCCCAAGGACTATACAGTCCATGGAATTCTCTGGGCCAGAATACTGGAGTGTACCTTAGCCTTTCCCTTCTCTAGGGGATCTTCCCGACCCAGGGATCAGACCCAGGGATCAAACCCAGGTCTCCTGCACTGCAGGCGGATTCTTTACCAACTGAGCTACGAGAGAAGCCCCCTTATATACAATAGTCTGATAAAAATTTCATCTGCATGGATCTTTGCATTTCTGACAGTTTTCTTTGGCCAGATTCCTAGAAGGAGATTAGCAAGGTGAACAATTCTCTTTAAAGTTTCCAAATATGTACTACAAAATGCACAGCTGTTTTCAGGAATTTTGTTCTGGTCTATCCTCCCTCCAGCCCCATGGGAGACGCCCCAGTCACCCAGCACTTACTGGGATGGAATATTATATTACCTTGTTTTCAAAAAATCTTTTTCATTTGGACAGATAAAAATGATTTCACTTTGATATAGTTTGCATTTCTTAAATTATTAGTGGAGATGTGCAATTTTTACATATTTATTATTTCTTTTGTGAATTTAATATACCTAGTAAATAATTGACATGGTTAGGAAATGGCACACTGGATCTGTAGGCTTACTAATATTTTAGAGATACTAATAGAAATACCATTAGTCATAGCCTTTAATATTGAAGAAAATGTGATATGTCTAATTTAACATTATGGTGATTTTGCATTTATTGATAATTTTGTTGCTCTATAAGACTTATAAGTACTAGTCAGAGACAACTGCTTGAAACATAAATATTTGAAACAAAGGAAATGCATAACATAATCGGAAGAAAAATTATTTTTTTACTCTAAAATTAAACTTGAAAAGAAATATCATAAGTAGTATTTCTCAAACAACAAACAAAGTTTGATGAGATAAAAGATGAGTCAGTTTCACATAAAAACTGGAAAAGAGTCCTAGAGAAATTAGAAGGCAGGAAAGATTTGTAGAGAATGGACAGTTAATTTGTAGCCAGGAGAGTAGGGTTCAGAGTTACTGAAGGGCCTTGGCAGTTCAGCCACCCCTTTCTGATGTAAAATGTCCCATTATAAATGGAATGTCCAAGATGCCTCTGCACCTAGGGTTCATAATCTTGGGATTCTGTGTCTCTTGGAGGAAGCAGACAAATTGAGTTCTGAAAGAGAAGTTCCCAGAGCTGTGTCAAATGACCTGGTATCTTCTGAATTATCCATGGGAATCATGCATGTTATTTGTCTAAGGCCCAAATGATACTGGAGGAGGTGCAGTGAGAAGTTAGATGTTCTCAAGACGAATATGGTGGCTTTCTTTCTTTCTTTCTTTTTCTGCATGTGTAATTACAGGGGAAATACTGGGAAATTCAGAATGTTCTTGCTTGATGTAGAATTTGGTTGGATTGAAATCAGTAGGTGAGATAGGTGGAGAGATTGGTTTAGTTCATCCTTGGGGAGGGTGGTCAGTAGGAGAGAAGGAGTAGAGGAGAAAATTGGCCTGGCCTGGAGGGGAGAGCCAGGGTCCTGGTAGAGGGCAGCATGAAATCCGATTAGTAAATCCAAATTTACTAATCACTGCCTTAATTTTGGCTTCCCTGGTAGCTCAGCTGGTAAAGAATCCACCTGCAATGCAGGAGACCCCAGTTCGATTCCTGGGTTGGAGAGATCCACTGGAGAAGGGATTGGCTGTTCACTCCAGTATTCATGGGCTTCGCTTGTGGCTCAGATGGTAAAGAATCTGCCTGCAGTGTGGGGAGACTTGGGTTCATCCCTGGGCTGGGAACGTCCCCTGGAAGAGGGTATGGCAACCCACTCCAGTATTCTTGCCTAGAGAGTCCCCATGGACAGAGGAGCCTGGTGAGCTGCCGCCCATGGGGTCACCAAGAGCCAGACATGACTGAGTGACTAGGCACAGCACAGCCTTAATGTTGCATTTTGCATGTTTATAGATAGTTCTGAAAGGGGTCCACTGCATGTGTGTGTGCTCAGTCATGTCTGACTCTTTTGCGACCCCATGAACTGTAGCCCGCCAGTCTCCCCTGTCCATGGGATTTCCCAGGCAAGAATGCTGGAGTTGGTTGTCATGTCCTTCTCCAGGGGATCTCCCCAAACCCAGGGATCGAACCCAAGACTCTTGTGTCTCCTGCATTGATAGGTGAATTCTTTATCACTGAGCCACCCGGGAGGCCCACACTACACACTGCTATATTTAAAATGGGTAACAATAAGAACCTGCTGTATGGCACAGGGAACTCTGCTCAATATTATGTGGTAGGCTGGGTGGGCTGGGAGGCTGGGGGAGAATGGCTCATGGACATGCATGGCTCTGCCATACACCTGGGACTACACAAGATTGCTAATCAGCTGTGCTCCAATATCAAATAAAGTGGTAAAAAAGACACTGTTAATATTTTTAAAACAATACTCTTTATTGCAAAAGTAATATGTAGTTATAAAATATTCAAAGAAGACAGAAGAATATAAATTCCTTTCTCTCCCCACCATTCCATCATTTATCTCAGAGATAAATATTTAAAGATTTTCATATATGCATAAACACACAGGTTATTTTATGTAAAAGAGATTATATCATTTCCCATCTACAACCTACTCTTTTCAGTTTATGTGTCTTGGATATTTTCCACATCTGTACAATTAGATTCATGCCATCCAATGGCTACATACTCTTGCATTGGATGAAGTATTATAATTTGTCAGCCAGTCTTCTTGAAATGATATTTAATTGGTTTAAATTTTCTTTGTAATTTAATTCATAATTCATTTTGCAGTGATATCCTAAATACGAATTGTATATTCCTAGATAGGATATTCTTGGGTCAAGGTCAGCACTTAGTGACGCCTTCTCAGGCTGTCTACCTGGGATGGATAAGGGGTCATATTTCTTCCTGTATGGTAGGTATTTTAATCACCTTCCATCCAGCTATTCATGATGCTTCACCTTGGCGAACACATTAGCATTTTCAAGCACTTTGTGTGCTTCTTACTGATCAATGTATGGGTTGGTTTGGTTTACATGTTTGAGCCTGCAGGACGGAATAGTTCACAGCTTGTCTGTGGCTGAATCACCTCTGAGTCTTCTCACTCCTGGCCCAGCGGTAATGCCTTTGACTCTAGAGGACAGTCCTTGGAAGTTAAGGTCTTGTCAAGTGGGAGGCTTTGCTGTGTCTTTTCGGTGTAATTCCAAGCTGACTCTCATTCATTTTCTTACTGAAGAAGGCTTCGAGTTCAGTAATTTTCCAGTTTGTTTCCCACTGACCTGTTATTATACAATATGTTCCATAAATGCATGTAGACTTTCCATTGCAAAAGGACATCATGGCACTTCCATGTCTCTTTGTACAAATCTTTGAAAACAGTTATTTGTTAAAGCCTAGCTTCAGCAACTCCTCGAAGCTGCTGCTTTCAGAATGTACCCGAGAGGGCTTTGTTTATCGGAGCATGTGAGCATGACACTTCCATGTCTCTTTGTGCAAATCTTTGAAAACAATTATTTGTTAAAGCCTAGCTTTAGCAACTCCTCGAAGCTGCTGCTTTCAGAATGTACCCAAATCCGGGTAGAATAAGAATATACACTTCGGGGTGCCGGGCTTTGTTTATCGGAGCATGTGCTTTACTGTCCTGAGAAGACCAGACAAATCCACTCCCAGTGTTGCTTCTCCTCCCTGGCTTCGCTGAAGGTGGGATTATTTGAAAAAGAAAGTCAATGATTCATCCATCCATCTGTTCCTCTGTTCATGGGACAAATAAATGGTCATTGAGTGCCTCTTGTGAGCCAGGCATTGTCAGCTTATTCTGAGAGGTGTGGCAATATCAGAGCTACTTACATTGCCTAAGACGTTGGGCTTACTCTGTATGTGGGTGTATATGGGAAACATTTAAAAAAAAAGAGTAAAGGCTGGGGAAGGGGCTTCCCAGGTGGCTCAGTGGTAAAGAATTTGCCTGCCAATGCAGGAGATGCAGGTTCGATCCATGGGTCGAGAAGATCCCCTGGAGAAGGAAATGGCAACCCACTCCAGTATTTTTGCCTGGAGAATCCTGTGGGCAGAAGGAGCCTGGTGGGCTACAGTCCACGTGGTCACAAAAGAGTTGGACAGGATAGCGACTAAACAATAACAACAAGGGCTGGGGAAGGAGAGGAAACGAGAGGAGCAGGTGTCGTTTTAAGAGAACATGAAGCAAGTATGTTGTCAGAACAGACTTAGCGAGTGTCCTCATTGAAACATTTCTCAAAGAACTGGGATAATTATCATCATGTGTAGGCAGCCTCATAATATATAATATTCTTAATGTTCTAGGGATCAAATAAAACAGTTTTATGATCAATGGCATGTCTGGTTGAACTGGGGAAATGTGTGAGCGATGCATCAGTCATGGGAGGACCCCTTGATTTTCTGACACTGTGTTATATGGATATTTAGAATCAATCATCTTTAGTGTCACTCGTACAGAATGAATTATAGAACCGTAGAGTTCAAATAATTCATAATTCTCAACATCTTCCTCTACATCATGCATAATTGACTACAGAATTTTCACCCCAGCAAGATGGAGAAACATTTGCAGGAGTCTCTGTGTCAAAGTTGGGCCACGGACTAGCTGGCACTCTGTATACCATGTGTATTAGCTGAGCATTTTTTGAATAAGAATTTGTTATTTTTAAAACTTAAATTGTCTTTANATTCATAATTCTCAACATCTTCCTCTACATCATGCATAATTGACTACAGAATTTTCACCCCAGCAAGATGGAGAAACATTTGCAGGAGTCTCTGTGTCAAAGTTGGGCCACGGACTAGCTGGCACTCTGTATACCATGTGTATTAGCTGAGCATTTTTTGAATAAGAATTTGTTATTTTTAAAACTTAAATTGTCTTTAATATCCAGAACTTATACAGAACTTAGAATTTAATAGTAATGGTTACTACTGAGAGTAATGTTTAAATTTCCTAAGCCCTTTTCATTGAAGAAGGGTGTTTATTTGTAAAATGAGCATTAGAATCTATTTATGGCACACAGATTTTATTTCATTATATTTATATATATTCATTATGATGTTGTGCTTTGCATAAACAGAGGATGCATAACAGGTTTATTGAGAGGGATAAAGAATATACCAAATACAACTTTCTTTAGAAACTCTTGAACATGATAGTTGCCCAATATTAATATTATTATGCTTCTCATTATTATATTCTGTATCCTTAAAAATATTTTAGGTTCCAGGAATTGAATGGATTTTTCATTCTCTTTGTTCAAGTTGTGGAATGTGTACAGGTCAAATTTTATTTTTAGTTTGGGTATAGGTGCTTTACAATGTTGTACATCAAAGTGAATCAGCTATCAGTTCAGTTCAGTTCAGTTGCTCAGTTGTGTCCAACTCTTTGTGACCCGATGAACTGCAGCATGCCAGGCTTCCTTGTCTGTCACCAACTCCTGGAGTTTACCCAAACTCACGTCCATCGAGTCGGTGATGCCATCCAGCCATCTCATCCTCTGTCGTCCCCTTCTCCTCCTGCCCTCAGTCCCTCCCAGCATCAAGGTCTTTTCCAATGAGTCAACTCTTCGCATGAGGTGGCCAAAGTATTGGAGTTTCAGCTTCAGCATCAGTCCTTCCAGTGAACACCCAGGACTGATTTCCTTTAGGATGGATTGGTTGGATCTCCTTGCAGTTCAAGGGACTCTCAAAAGTCTTCTCCAACACCACAGTTCAAAAGCATCAATTCTTCGGCACTCAGCTTTCTTCACAGTCCAACTCTCACATCCATACGTGACCACTAGAAAAACCATAGCCTTGACTAGACGGACCTTAGTCGGCAAAGTAATGTCTCTGCTTTTTAATATGCTATCTAGGTTGGTCATAACTTTCCTTCCAAGGAGTAAGCGTCTTTTAATTTCATGGCTTCAGTCACCATCTGCAGTGATTTTGGAACCCCAAAAAATAAAGCCTGACACTGATTCCACAGTTTCCCCATCTATTTGCCATGAAGTGATGAGACCAGATGCCATGATCTTAGTTTTCTGAACGTTGATCTTTAAGCCAACTTTATCACTCTACTCTTTCACTTTCATCAAGAGGCTTTTTAGTTCCTCTTCACTTTCTGCCGTAAGGGTGGTGTCATCTGCATACCTGAGGTTATTGATATTTCTCCCAGCAATCTTGATTCCAGCTTGTGCTTCTTCCAGTCCAGCGTCTCTCATGATGTCCTCTGCATATAAGTTCAATAAACAGGGAGACAATATACAGCCTTGACGTACTCCTTTTCCTATTTGGAACCAGTCTGTTGTTCCATGTCCAGTTCTAACTGTTGCTTCCTGACCTGCATATAGGTTTCTCAAGAGGCAGGTTAGGTGGTCTGGTATTCCCATCTCTTTCAGAATTTTCCACAGTTTATTGTAGCCTCCCCAGACAGCCATTTTGCTTTTTTGGGTTTCTTTTCCATGGGGATGTTCTTGCTCCCTGTCTCCTGTACAATGTCACAAACCTCCATCCATAGTTCATCAGGCATGCTATCTATCAGATCTAGTCTCTTAAATCTATTTCTCACTTCCACTGTAATCATAAGGGATTTGATTTAGGTCATACCTGAATGGTCTAGTGGTTTTCCCTACTTTCTTCAATTTAAGCCTGAATTTGGCAATAAGGAGTTCATGATCTGAGCCACAGTCTTGTTTTTGCTGACTATATAGAGCTTCTCCATCTTTGGCTGCAAAGAATATAATCAATCTGATTTTGGTGTTGACCATCTGGTGATGTCCATGTGTAGAGTGTTCTCTTGTGTTGTTGGAAGAGGGTGTTTGCTATGACCAGTGCGTTTTCTTGGCAAAACTCTGTTAGCCTTTGCCCTGCTTCATTCTGCACTCCAAGGCTATAAGAACACACATATCCCCTTCTTCTTGTCTCCACCGTACCCCCATCCCGCCTCTCTAGGTCGTCACAGAGCACCGAGCTGAGCTCCCTGTTATACAGCAGCTTCTCACGAGCTGTTTGTTTTCCGTATGGCCGTGCACATACATCAGCGCCCATTTCCCTTTGACGCCACGTGTGCACAGCGGGAGCTCTCTGCGTCGTCATCCTCGCCCAGGGTTAGTTCTGAGCCTCACACTGCATTAGCCCACGTTGACCGTTCTTCATCTTCAGAATATTTGTGTCAGCATGCATGCGTGCTCAGTCAAATCTGACTCTTTGTGACCCCCTGACTTTAGCCAGCCAGGCTCCTCTGTCCATGGGATTTTCTAGGCAAGAATACTGGAGCAGGTTGCCGTTTCCTCCTCCAGGGTCCATGTCAGCAGGTCGGTGCTTATCTCAATCCTGTTTCTGGGCAGAAGCAGAGGTGAAGAGCTGTATTTAGGAAGAATGTGATCCATTCCTTAATGGTTGATGTTTGAGATCCCAGAGCTTTCCTTGTCTGGGAGCCTGACCTGTTGCAAAACATCAGGAAGTTAGATGAGGCACCCCAGTCACTCTTCTGCCCTGCCACGTGGGCACCCTGGCCCATGAACTTGAGTGGCCACACAGGGGTTGTTTGGGAGAGCATCCTGGTTACAAGAAGCTGCAAGATAGAACCCTGCCTGGGAATGGCTTTAAAATCCCTCGGAGCTGAAATTTAGCAACTGATGCTGTAAAGTGAAAATGACATTTAACTGAGCATTTGGTGAAGGAAGAGTAATTTATGAGCTCTAACATGAGGAGCCCCGGGAGTAGGCATCCTGCTCACCACGGACACCTATGATGGATGCCGGCTCTGTGCCTCAGGCTGCAGTGGACTCTTTGAAATGGCATAGTAGGGGCTTTGCAGGTGGGCCTCATTTGCTTAAGTTATGGCTTTTGCGAGGCTCTGCCGTGTCTTTATAGTCTACCAAGGAGAAGATGGTAAATCAGTGTAATTGCTTCATCCCAAGGCACTTTTATATTATAAAGCAAAGAGGTCCCGTTAAGAAGCTCAAATTAACTTGGGGTGTGGATACTATACGGAGAGCCTCTTTGAAAGCTGCTTGTCACCCAGCCCGGTGGTTTATCATGGAACAATTCCATTAGAACCTGACACTCGCTCTCGTGGCACCAAGACTGAGGACCCCTCGGGAAAAGCGTTTAACCCTTGGCTGGGCAAAGCTGTCATTTATCTGCCATCTCTCTGAACACTCACTGGAGCGTGTTTACGAGAGAGATTTGGAGCAGTCGTCATTTCCACCGAGTTAGAAATGGAGTCAGGATTCAGTAAGTAGTTGGGAAACAGTCAGTGTCCAGGTCCATCCTGCAGCGGTGACCTGGCCCTGCTGGCCCCATTATAAAACACACTCACTGTGGTATTCGGTAATTCTCAAGGAGCTCGCTATACAGAATTCATCAGCTGGAGTATTAGTTAATTGCTAGTGCTGACTCATTTGAATTGCTTATCCCAGTTCTATTTTATAGGCTTTAGAAGAATTCTTATGATTCATGCATATCCACCGAGGGGAGCTTAGCAGATCTTGGAAGAATGAACTGAAATTGTCACGATCTGAAAATGAACACCCTTCTGCCTGACATTTACTAACAAAAGATGGGGGCACCATTTGTCAAAGTCTGTCAGTGAGTAAGTTCCCTGGGGAGCCACGCAAGCTGAGTCGAAGAAGTCAGTCTCTGGTGCCAGACTGCCTGGCTTCAGACCCAGGCATTGTCACTCACTGGCTATGGGTATTGAGCCTCTCGTTTCTTCGTGGGTGGAGAATTCTCTTGGGGTTCTAAAGACTATGAAATGAAATAATGCATGTGAAGTCCTTCCTACAGTGGCTGTGTAGAGTAATAAAGGGGAATTGGTATTAGCAAAATTTAATCTGGGCCTAATGGGTCTGAGATGATGGTACGGGTCATCCCCAAAGGCTAGTTTTTGTTGAAATATTTACTGGCTAAATTTTTCTGTGGGTGTCTTTTAGTTTCTGATTCCCTTCAATTTTCTAGTTTCACAAAAGCTGTGGTGCAGAAGAGATTATGGCACAAACTAGCCCCAGTTCTCTTCCCCTTCTCATAGAACAGGCTGGCAGCCCTAAGGCAGAGATCTGTAAATTTTCTCAGAGTTCCAAGATTGAATTAAGATTGAGACAGCCTTTGTGGTCAGAGACAGACAGGTAAGGTTGGGCTCACCTTTTCAAAATGTCCATGGTGGAATTAATCGTGGGGTTGATGCTAATAGTTACAGAGCTCATGGTGAGCCAGGCATAGAATTGTACGGGGAAGGTAGGGTGAACAGGCATGGGAACTGGGATTCAGTGACTCAAAGTGAAAAGCCCAGTATTAGTGAGCAGGGTCATAGGAGTGTTCTTCAGGGTTAAGGGTTCATAGTATGCACTGTTGGCCAGTCCTCATTCCCCAGCAGGTCTTTAATCACTACCCCTGCCTACTGCCACCATCACAGTCATCACCGTCAGTCACCACCATCATCACCATCACAGTTATTGCCAGTATAGTCACCACTATCTCCCCCATCACCTTGCAGTCACCACTGTCATTGCCATCCCCATCAGTCACCATCACCACCATCACCACCATCATGATCATCACCATCAGAATCACCACCATCACTACCGCCACATTCATCAGCATCACAGTCATCACCATCATAGTCTCTGTCACCACCGTTACCATCATAGTCACCATCATCATTACTGTCACCACCACCATCACTATCATCACCATCAATCACCATCCATACGATCACCACCATCATGATCCTCACCATCACCACTATCACCACCATCACCATCATCACCATCAATCACCATCCATACGATCACCACCATCATGATCATCACCATCACCACTATCACCACCACCATCACCACCATCACCATCAATCACCATCCATACCATCACCACCATCATCACCATCACCACTATCACCACCGTCACCATCATCACCATCCATCCCATCACCACCGCCATCATCACCATCACCATTATCACCACCACCATCACCATCATCACCATCAATCACCATCCATACCATCACCACCATCATCATCACCATCACCACTATCACCACCGTCACCATCATCACAACCACCATCATCATCATCATCACCACTATCACCACCATCACCATCATCACCATCAATCACCATCCATCCCATCACCACCGCCATCATCACCATCACCATTATCACCACCGTCACCATCATCACCATCCATCCCATCACCACCATCATCATCATCACTATCACCACCGTCACCATCATCACCATCAATCACCATCCATACCATCACCACCAGCATCATCATCATCACCATCACCACCATCACCACCATCACCATCAATCACCATCCATACCATCACCACCATCATCATCATCATCACCATTATCACCACCGTCACCATCATCACCATCCATCCCATCACCACCATCACCATCATCACTATCACCACCGTCACCATCATCACCATCCATACCATCACCACCATCATCATCACCATCACCACTATCACCACCATCATCACGATCAATCACCATCCATACCATCACCACCATCATCATCACCATCACCACTATCACCACCGTCACCATAGCCACCATCACAGTCACCATCATCACAGCCATCCCCATTACAGTCACAACTGTCAGAGTCACCATCAACACCACCAACACCACAGCAGCTACATCAACTCAGGGCCTTCCTGTACCCCTTTTGGGAAGATCCTTGCTTCCTTACCCATCTCTGTCTCCAGCCACATCTTTTCTGCCTGACTTGCCTCTATCACCTACCTGTTCCCTGACCACCTTTCTGCCCTTCAGTCCACCAACTCTCGGAGAAGGCAATGGCACCCCACTCCAGTACTCTTGCCTGGAAAATCCCATGGATGGAGGAGCCTGGTGGGCTGCCGTCTACGGGGTCGCGAACCAGCCACATCTTTTCTGCCTGACTTGCCTCTATCACCTACCTGTTCCCTGACCACCTTTCTGCCCTTCAGTCCACCAACTCTCGGAGAAGGCAATGGCACCCCACTCCAGTACTCTTGCCTGGAAAATCCCATGGATGGAGGAGCCTGGTGGGCTGCCGTCTACGGGGTCGCGAAGAGTCAGACACGACTGAGTGACTTCACTTGCATTTTTCACTTTCATGCATTGGAGAAGGAAATGGCAACCCACTCCAGTGTTCTTGCCTGGAGAATCCCAGGGACGGGGGAGCCTGGTGGGCTGCCGTCTATGGGGTCGCACAGAGTCGGACACGACTGACACGACTTAACAGAAGCAGCAGCAGCCACCAGCTCTGACTGCAGACTAAGAAAGGATTTTGCAATTAAACTTCAACAACCTTGCTTTTCTCTGATTTAAGGAAGGATTACTGATATTTTAGTATTTGTTTTATAAATAACAAGAGCTGTTAATTAGACTCATTAAATTTAAAGCAATTGTTATAATTTTGGAGCTTGATTTCGTTTCCTTAATTACACACAGTTGCTGATGTTGCTGCTCTGAAGAGCAGGAGTGTGTCTGTGGAACGTCCTTCCCCCTTTGCTTGGCGCCTCTTCTTCCTGTTGACCCTGTGCCTCCAGCGCCACCCCCTGGGGGGTGGTTAGCCCCATATTCCAGGACTATCCACATCCTCGGACAGATAAGACTGTCTCCTCTGTGGTCCAGCTGGTCAAGGGAGGCCCTGAGGCAAACTGTAAAGAAAGGGCTAGTGAGTCTGGGTGCCCATTCATTCTCCCCTGCACCCACCCTTCACTTATTCACACCCAACCAGGCCCGGTTTCAGGAAGAGATCAAATAAATTTATTTAGGGTGAGGTGGCTTAGCAGTGGAGCAAAACAAATAAACAAAACTTTGAATGTGGAATTCCATCTGGTTAAAGATGGTGTGGTGAAGGCAAATGTCACCTCCTCCAAATCCTGTCAAAGGTCACTTTCTCATTATTTGTGGGTCTTCTACTTCCTGGTCCTTCCTCTTCCCTTCCCTCTCTTCCATCTGCTCCTTTAAGACCCAGCTCGAAGGAGATCTCTTGCAGGAAGCGATCCTGGCTCCTTCTCAAGTGCCCCAATCACAGGATGTCAATATTCTCTGCCCAGAAGGGGTCCTTTAACTACTATCTGAAGGAGAAAATAGCTTCCCTTTGTTTCACTTGCCCTGCTTTGCTTCGCGGCTGCTTATGTTCACAACTGCTTGACCTTGGGCTCGCAGACACTGGGGTGTAGGAAATGTGGCCACTTCTTGGTTCTTAGGTAGGTCCCCTTCCCTGGATGGACATGAAGAAAGTACTTTGGACATAGACTCTTCCACATGGTGTCTTCTTCATGACACTGTTTAGACATTCAAACTCTTATCCTAAGTTCCTCCATCTTTAAAAAAGTGAACCTAGGAATATCTTCCATCCTTGTCTTTCTCCAAGGGACATTGTAAGGATGAAAGGATATTTATGTGAAATGCTTTGAGCTCAGCGGAAGGTGGAAGCCTAAGGTCAAAGGTATTACTGCTACTAGTTCCATACTGTCACCACGCAATCGAGAATACATTAATTTTGGAAATGATAATGTCATATTGGGGCATCTTTTCCTCCTTAAGCGGCATAATTGGCTTTGACCAGAGCCCTACAAAATCCTTCAATTTATAGATTAAAAACAAATATATGGGAAATTATCAGATATGTTTTTAACAGCATTTTTCATTGACTTTTTTTCATAAGTAAGTCTTTTAGAAGAAGTTGATTAAAAAGCTTCATTTTGTGGGAATGATATACATTTGCAATAAGTAGTAAATAGTATCATAGCAGTTGACTGCCTTTACTTTCATGCAAAATAAATAAATACATTTGGTGACATACATTTGAGGAGTATGATTCTTGTAAATGTCAGAGAAACAAGAAACCACCTTACAGATGATAGAGATTTTACTGTCTGCTAGTAACAAAGAGACATAACACATACCACGAGGCTCTTACTGAGTTTCTATATTGACACACCAAGAATCAACATTCTCTGTGCCTGTCCCCAAGGAAGCTGACCTGACTTTTGGCACGTGAGAGGAAGGTTCCTTTGCTTGAAAAGCAAATGGCCCGACCCTAGTGTTGCTGGATGGCAGAGTGGGGAAGAGGGCTGAATTTTAATGGTGTGACATTAAGAGAAATGTGCTCTCTGGCGTTGCGAGAACCCCCCAAGACTTGTGATTAGAGGAATGGTGGACTCACCGTTGGGAAGGTACTGTCTATGAGTCAGAACACTGAGTGTCAGTGAAGAGAGAAAAGTTCAGACACTTAGGGAGAGGTGAGGGCCGGCAACTCCAGACTCTGTTCCAATGACTTCCGCTCTCTGTTGGTGACGAGTGGGTGGTGGTTCCAGTTCGGGATAAGGGAGGAGGGGGTGGGCTCCAGGTAGGAGATGCTGAATGATCAGTGAAAGCGGTGCTTCCCTCCCCAGGTGGAGAAGGGAAACCGAGGGAAGGCAGCCAGCAGGGATTGCCTCCCTCGTGAGGCTTCCATCGCCCGCCTCTCGGGGAGGGCGAGGTGTCATCGTGGGTCACTCTGGTTTCAGCTGATGGCGTGGAGGGTACGTCATGGTGTCCCATGAAAGGTGGCCAGTGCATTTGTGCTAACGGCTTATGTGGAGGAGGTCCTGAGGGTGTTCAGTCCTCCTTGTAGGAAAGCCAGAGGCTGGGTATGCCTGCGGGACCTCGTTAGAGAACGTGAGCCGGTGGCCGTCTGCACCTGCGAGAGTATTTGGTTATCTTTACGCTTCATGGTGTTTGGGAACAAGGCAGGTCTGCCTAAGGAGGAGTGCAGCGCCTTACCTCCCTCTTCTCCATATTTGGGAGTGGCCCTTGACCCCAGAAAGGCAGTCAGTCAGATACCTGCTTCATGGATGTGGCTTGTATCCTAATGCCTTTTTATTTTTTTAAAAAATTAATTTATTTTGCTGCATCTTTAGTTTCGGCATGCAGACTCTTCATTATGGCATGCAAGATCTAGTTCCCTGACCAGGGGTTAAACCTGGGCTCCCTGCATTGGGAGTGCAGAGTCTTAGCCACTGGACCACTAGAGAAGTCCCTTTAATGCCTTTTTCTTAAATGTCCAAGTCACACTGCAGAATAGGTAGGGTTCATTTTTTTTTAAGTAGCTCTCTCTTTTTTTTTTAATGCTAGCCAAACATCAAATCCCCCTTCTAGGAATTTTTTAATTAATTAATTTTGGGGAGGCTAATTACTTTACAATACTGTAGTGGTTTTGCTATACATTGACATGAATCAGCCATGGGTGTACATGTGTTCCCCATCCTGAACCCCCTCCCACCTCCATCCCCATCCCATCCCTCTGGGTCATCCCAGTGTACCAGCCCCGAGCACCCTGTATCATGCATCGAATCTGGACTGGCAATCCGTTTCACACATGATACATGTTTCAGTGCCGTTCTCCCAAAACATCCCACCCTCTCCCTCTCCCACAGAGTGAAAAAGACTGTTCTATACATCTGTGTCTCTTTTGCTGTCTTGCATACAGGGTTATCATTACCATCTTTCTAAATTCCATTTATATGCATTAGCATACTGTATTGGTGTTTTTCTTTCTGGCTTACTTCACTCTGTATAATAGGCTCCAGTTTCATCCACCTCATTAGAACTGATTCAAATGTATTCTTTTTCATGGCTGAGTAATACTCCATTGTGTATATGTACCACAGCTTTCTTATCCATTGGTCTGCTGATGGACATCTAGGTTGCTTCCATGTCCTGGCTATTATAGACAGTGCTGCGATGAACATTGGGGTACATGTGTCTCTTTCAGTTCTGGTTTCCTCGGTGTGTATGCCCAGCAGTGGGATTGCTGGGTCATATGGCAGTTCTATTTCCAGTTTTTTAAGGAATCTCCACACTGTTCTCCATAGTGGCTACACTAGTTTGCATTCCCACCAACAGTGTAAGAGGGTTCCCTTTTCTCCACACCCTCTCCAACATTTTTTATGCTAGCCAAACGTCAAATCCCCCTTCTAGGAATTTTTTAAAAAAATATTTATTTATCTGGCTGTGTCGGGTCTTAGTTGCAGCACACGGGATCTTCATTGCATCGTGTGAGATCTTTCGTGGCCATGTGTGGACCCTCTAGTTGTGGCATGGGCTTACTTGCTCTGTGGCATGTGGGATCTTAGTTCACCAACCAGGGATCAAATCCGAGTCCCCTGCATTGCAAGGCGGATTCTTAACCATTGGACCGCTAGGGAAGTCCCTTGAAATGTAACTTCTCTATCTTCCTTGCTATACTCTACATTGTTCCTGACCTTTTCATTGTATCACAAGTCCTGTTGGGACTCTCCTTGGACCGTGATGTCCTGTGTCCTTTCCCCCTGGCCTCTGGGGAAAAGCTGACAAACGCATGCACACTTAGGCGCCGAGGGCTGATCAGGTGTAAAGTGTTTTCCCTCCTTGTGGTGTCTGCATTTCTTACAGGGGTGAAGACATCCTAAACCAGAGGAATGACTCTCTAGTTGTGGAGTTTCAGTCGTCAGCCAGCAGATGCAGGAGGTATCATACTGGGTATGGGGGCTTCTCGGAAGCCCGGGGAATCATCCTGAATGACCACCTGCCTGCTCTGTGTTACATCAGTCCACTTCATGCATCCCACCAGTCTTGTGTGTTTGGTTAGCCTGAGTTGGCTGAAGACAGCAAGCATGTCTGTGGGGATCTCTGTGCATGGAGGGCACACAGTAGGTGCTTCACCCGTGGATGTGTGCATGTGACGCAGGCTTGTGTTTCTGAGTGCTTGTCCGGAAATGAGCCAGTTCAGTGTAAAGCTGCGGTGCCTCCCTCGGCTCCAGCCCACTTCGTGCCCATCCATAGCATGAGTTGTCCCCAGAGCAGCCTCCAGCAGAAGTGCACAGTATGTCCACAGAAGTCAGGCCCAGGTGTCTGCACTCTGGGCAGGACAATCGTTCTCTCTTCTGGTTCTGTAAATCAGTGTCATTCCCATCTCGTGCCTCCCTTATGCCAGTCACTGTCACCAAAGCCACCCTGGGGAGTTCCCAGGAGCTATAGGGTTGGAGTGGTGAGCCTCACCGCGGGGAAGACTAGGGTTCCAGCCCAGCCTCCCTTACGCGAAGGTCACTTCTTGGACTCCCAAACCGAATAACTTTGGGTAATGTACTAAGGATGAATTAAAATGCTAATAGGCTACATGTTCTGAGTATTTTAACCTTCCCTGATCTGAAATTTAAATGAAATGCCTTAGGTGCTCTCGAAGTCTTGCCAGAAGCCCATTGAACATCACCCCTTTGACAGTGAATTTAAAATACATCCTGGTCTCATGGGCAGAGCTGGGAGGATAAGCAATATTTATTTTATGATCGTTTTATTTGCATCCTTTACAGCAACATGACATGCATATGCTCTTTTACTCAAGATAGCAATTTAGCTAAAAGAAAATAACACCCCAAACCTCACTTATTTTTTTAAGTTTCTTTGAACCCTTGAATCCTCTCATTATAACATTTGATAGCAGTACACTGGATTTGGGGCACCCGAAGCTATTACAAAGCCCTTTTTGGAGATTTCCTTCACGTTCAAACCTTGTGACAGTACCATGAGGGTACTGTTTTATAATGAGGGCTGCAGAGAGAGCGATGGCATGGCCTTTCCATCATCACATCACTGGTTTATGGCAGGATCGCAGTCAGGAGGTGGCCGTCCTGGCTCCCAACTCCAGCCTCTGTCTCCTAGACTGAGAGGGAGGTCTAAACAAAATGACGACAAGGTCACTTAAACTACCTGCTGGAAATGCACACAGCGCTCGTTTGGAGGGCATGGCAGTGGCATACAATGGGTAGTTCTGTTGTCTACACGGGGGCCAGATTTCTCTGTCTACTGAGCTGAAAAAACAAGTCTGTTTCCTTCCATCACTTAACGAGTCACTTCCTTATTATTAGTTGAATTAGCCCCTTTATTTTCTCCTTACTAAGAGGAAGGAACACTATTTTTTTCCCTTAGTCTGTCTAGTTATCAGGTTTCTGGTCACTTCGTAATTACATCTTGAGGGAATAGATATTAATTTTCTTGCACAAAAAGCCCGAGTTCCTTGATGACACACCATGATTCAATTTCCGTCCTCTCTGTCGTTGCCTGCATCCCTTCCTCTTTGCACATTTTTCATGGTGAGGAAGAGTGATCGTGTCAAATATATCAGAAGGAAGGATGGATTCAGGAGGGGTTTGACGACTTGACTGATTAGCAGAGATCAGAAGAAGGCTCATAACCATGAAAACCACTGCAGCATGGAGTTTTAACAGCTCTTTGGGGATCTAGTTAATGAAAGAATCACTACAGAAACACAGCCGTGCAAAAAAAAGGCGGGGGAGAAAGAAAAGAGCAGACACATTCCCATATAACATTCTGGGGCTATGTCATAAGAGGAAATACACTCATAATTTCTATTTACACATTGCTGTAATTACCATCTGCTTCAAGATTATTTTCAGTCTTCTCCTGTCAAAGTTGTGTAGGTACTCCCTCTTTCACGTATTAGGAGAGAGGTCTGGTACTGGTTGCAACTTGTCCTGAAGATTTTTTTCCCTCCTAAAGAATGGAATTCTAAAACACCCTTGCTGCACTGCTTGATGAGACTGGCTTTCATCTGGTCCCTGCTCCCCTTCACCATCACCATTTCCCCGAGAACCAGACCTCTGCACTCGGGTGACTGTTACATTGGGCATTACATTTAATTTGTTTGTGTGTGTGGTTATCCTCTTTCCTTTCTCCCTTATGCAGTGTCTACGAACCAGATAGAAACGTGTTACGGAGGAAAGAACGAGAAAGAAGAAACCAGGAAACTCAGCAGGACGATGGCGCGTTTAATTCGAGTTACTCCCTCTTTAGTGAACCCTACAAGGTAGATGGTTTTCACGTGTTCTTCTTCACCCCCTCTTTCCTCTTGCTTAACCCCATGGGATGGCAGTTTTGACTACAGGAGCTGGCCAACACAACTTGAGACAGCTCAACCCCTAAATATGGGGTCAACCCCCACAAATTTTGGTGTCTCTTTCACGTGTCTTTGCTGGCTGGTCCCTCAGTGAAATACAACTTTTATTGAAGATGGACGTCTGTGTGCTGTGGTTTTTATCTATAACTGACTTCATCTCTGCACTGATTTGCAAAGTCAGGGCTGTTTGTTATGTTTTCTAAACTGTTAGGAAACAAGCACTAAAAAGAGGTTGGTTTCTGTCTTTGTCACACGTAGCTTATCCTAGGAGCAGGGTACTTGATGTGGTTCATGAGAAAAGAACTGTTGGATTGTTTCTTATTTCTGCTGAAGGCCAGAAATACAACCTCGCTTCCAAAATGAAATTCTCTTCCCAGATTTCACTCATTTCTCAGGCTGCTTGGAAGTGAGCATAGTTCAGGCCGGGGGCTTAGGGCAGATTGAGTGCCACGGTGTCCCCTTAGCCTGCTGCCCTGGGACTGCTGGCGGGGTGATGGACCCGGTGCTGTACTCTCTGGCTGTCCCTCTGGGTTTCTGATGAGAATAATTCTTTATTTAGACATTGGAAGCAAAACAATTTGAGCTAAATCTGGACTTTCAAGGAAAACTTACAGTGGAATGAAAAAAAAAAGGAAAAGGAAATCCACTCCTAAGGAAAGCCTTAGTCCAGACCATTTGGTGACATGGCAATAGTAAATTTCCTGGTTTCCTTGGCTGCCACACAAGACCAAGGAGAGACGCTTCACTTGTGCATGCTGAGGCCGGTAGCAGTGATCCAGCTCTGGTGAGAGGCTGAGAGTAGACAGATGTCTTTAGAAACACTGAGTCTGATCAAATCTTCCTGCTCTCGTTCTGAATGTGGCGGGTCTGTCTCTTTCAGTGATAAGGGTGCCTCTCCTTCCATCATCCCCCTGTGTTTCCGTGATCTCTAACAGAAGTGTGGGTGTTGTGTTCTCTCTCTAGACTAACAAGGGGGATGAGCTCTCCAACCGGCTCCAGAACACTTTAGGCAATTACGATGAAATGAAAGACTTTCTCACGGATCGATCAAACCAGAGTCATCTTGTGGGTGTTCCCAAACCCGGGGTTCCCCAGGCTCCCGTGACCAAGATGGATGAACACTTTGTGGCAGATTCAAGAGCCCAGACTCAGCCAGCATCTGTCTGCAGCACCACATCCTCTGCCCCAGCAGCCGTCCCCGGGCAGCAGAGTAAGCGGGGCACCATGGGCTGGCAGAAGGCTGGGCACCCGCCGTCTGATGGCCAACAGAGAGCAAGTAAGCACGGACACAGAACGCTTGATCTGAACAGATCTGCTCACCCAGAAAATCATAGTAAAAACCCCAGCCCCAGTGTGTCAAGCCCCTCCTCCTCATCTTCCTCTTCTTCTTCTTCCAACTCAGCACAACAGGGCACTCTCAGGACCTTGCTTGGCGATGGCGTTGGCAGACAGCAGCCGCGGACCAAACAGGTGTGCAATGTCGAGGTGGGTCTTCAGACCCAGGACAGGCCCCCTGCTGTGGGAGCCAAGCACAGCGGCAGCGGCCACTGCGTGCAGAACTTTCCTCCCTCCCTGGCTTCGAAACCCAGCCTTGTCCAGCAGAAGCCTACCGCCTACGTGCGGCCCATGGATGGCCAAGATCAGGCGCCCGATGAGTCTCCGAAGCTAAAGTCGTCTGCAGAGACTGGCGTGCACTGCTTGTACAGGGGAGTCCCGGGCACCAAGTCAGAGTCAGCCAGAGCCAAAGCCAAGCTCTCCAAGTTCAGCATCCCCAAACAAGGAGAGGTGAGTCTTTTCTCAACACCATGTACCCGCATCTGAGTTGTTCCGAGTGATGATCTGACAGTTGTGAATTCCACTCCCTGTTTGTTTTTCGATGTGTGACTTATGTCACATGGTGGGATTTGTAGCCATCAATACAGAAGGGTATAAGCAGCCATAATGACTCTTAAAATCTCAAATTGATTATAATAAGAATATTTTTAAGTACCAGCATATGCAGCTGTGGTGTGTCTGCTCGTTCAGGAAGGAATACCTTGAAGTAATATAGTTCAAGGGATTTGTGTGTGTGTATGTGTGTGTGTGTGTAACAAAGCAGTGTTGTCAGAGATTTTGTACACTGGAAAAAAGTATGTCAAAGCTTTTAGTATGTAAAGAGGTTAATTTGTATGTAAAAGAGTTCAGAAATTCAACATTTTTGACAGTTTTGAAATGTTCCAGGAAAAACTTCACAAAGTAGGCCTCATCATGTCTTCTAAAATAATTGTTAAGTGATTCAGTATTGAATATGGTGATTATTCGAAAGTTTCAGGTGTCCTATCTATATTATAATATCTGAGATCTGGATTCATTGATGTTAAGAGAGAATTCTCCTTGTCCTATGAAAATGATGCTGGTTATATGAAGAGAGTGAAATCTTTTAGTTCAGGATCTTCTGGTTTGCATGTTGAGTTTACTCTAAAGTGCTTTTTCATTGCATTACAAAATATATAGGATGAATATATGGAATATTAGACTTTAAAACAGGTAAATCCCAATCACAGAGTTAGCAGAGAGGCTGCGGCTAGTCACTTGAACAGTAAATCTGGGTGGAAGATGAGGTTCTGTTTGAGAAAATTACATCTTGTATTCTATTCCAAATAGATGACAGTTGCCAAGATCACATGAAGAAGTATGACTGTACATTTTTTGTTTGTTTATTTTGCTGTGATATGGTATACTTACTAAAATATAGTGTAAGCTCCAGAACATTATACTTAGGAACTCTTCATGAAGTTTTTTTTTTTTTTGGCATATTCTTTTCAAAAGATGGAACAACAGTGATGGCCAGAATATTCTTTGTATCTTAACTTGATCTAGTAATCACATGAAATAGATGATTTGACATTTTTCATTGTGGGTCTGACAAGACTGAGCCACTATCAGCTCTTTTATGCATTTCTGATTTCTCATCTCAGAAAGCACCAGGTACCTACTGAGAGATCAATGTATTCCCCTTAAAGAAGACACATTTATTACTCTGAGATGTTTACACAGGTTCTCATGAGGAAATTAAGTGACATGCATACCAATGACTTCTTTTGATTATTCATTTATGATGGATCCCAAAAAGTGTTTATTAGGAATTAATGGAAGCAAAATGTAACTTCTGTAAGCGTTTATGCTTCTAAACGTTTGTAGGAAATGTACCTAGATACCTGCTGACAAAATTGAATTCATCCAGCTCTTTGATTTTTCTTATCCTCATCAAATAAATGGTCTGTACCAGCCAATGAAGCGTGACTTATTTTTGAACAGAGGTGACCATAATCACCAGGAATCCCTTCATAATTTTAATTCCCAGTGATTCCTTGTTACAATGATTTTTTTATGCACCAAAGGAACTTAAAACTTATTGGGTACCAATTTATTTACTTTGGAACCTAATGAGCTTGGTAAAGCTCTGGTGGAAAGTCTGTTTCTGACAACCAGGGCAGCCTTATGTGGACAACTCTCCAGTTTTCACTGGGCTTTTGGGTATCTCCTTGCTCACGTGGACGCTTCCATGATGCCTGTCTCAGACTCCAGACTGAGGATGACACCCTGTGCAAGTGTTGGTAATCATAGAAAGGGGGAAATGCTTGAGACAGAGATGCAGACTGAGAGAAATGAGAACTTTTATACGAGAAAGGTTTCATTCCCCCCACATGGAATGACATTGAACTTTCTCCAAGGTATATTTCAAAGAGGTCGATCATGCATTGAGGAAAAGAGGTAATGTTGTTTGTAGAACAAAGTTAAAATTGGTGGGGTTTCTTGTTTGTTTGGTAGAGGAGAGTATATGCAGTCTTTATTTTACCAAAAAGCTTTGCATATTAGGGACGATATGGTCATTTTGCATATTAGGGACACGATGGTAATTTTGCATATTAGGGACACTATGGTAATTTGGATCATGTGACTCTTGTGTGTTTGGTCAGTCTGCTGTTATAATAACATGACTCTTTCCCATGGGCAGCACGGTTACCTATAAGTGAATGTTCCACTTCCTGTCCTTCAAGCTCAAAGAGTTTGTTGGTTGGTTTGTTTCTTTACAGTACCCCCAAGAGTTTAAAAAATACCCTTTGTAGACGTATCATTCAATATTTATAAGACATTTCTATAAAGGCACAGTCATAAGAAACTGAAGAATTTTATCAGCTAGTTGGATTTGAAGGTATGTTTGCTTTTATTTTTTGGAAGGAATAAAACAGGGTGGCAAGCCATTTAATAAATGTTAATGCCTTTGTATTTTTTTACACAGATACCAGCTCTGTGGAAATGTCCTTTCAGTAGTACTGATCTTATTTTCACTGAGATAGAGCATATGTTTCTTAGGAAAATTGACACAGGAGATGACCTGAAGGGACCTTGTGTTACTTGACTACACTTTTTCAAGATGTTAGCTGTACGCCAGCCTATGTTTGATACAGGATACAGGATGCTTGGGGCTGGTGCAAGGGGATGATCCAGAGAGAGGATATGGGGTGGGAGGTGGGAGGGGGATTCAGGATTGGGAGCTCGTATACACCCGTGGTGGATTCATGTCAATGTATGGCAAAACCAATACGGTATTGTAAAGTAAAATAAAGTAAAAAAAAAAAAAAAGATGTTAGCTGTAGAGCAAGACTTAAGACACTGTGAAAAATCTGGAGACTCAAAAGAAGCATTGGGTAAAAATGGCATGAAAACCAGGGAAGTGAAAATATAACTATACGTATGGTACTGGGAAGGGCCGATCCTCATAAAAAAAACAAATCAACAGCTAGGTGGAATGTGGTGTGAAAGATTAAAAAAAAAAATTTAAAACATGATCTCTGCCTCCAAGAAATTAAAGACTCCAGCACTTCACTTTTAATTTGCCATTTCTCTCGCTTATAGTCCAAACTAAATTTAAAATTGGGCTTCTAGCCCTAGGAAAATTCCCTTACCTTCATAATCCTTAGAGTAGAAAAAATTCTTTGTTGTTTTTAAAAATTGAGAATTTGAGAATCTCTCTTGTCTGATTTTGCACTGGGTAAATTCTTCATTCTTTCCGGCATGTGCATCCTATCTGCTGCCGTGGCGAATTATTTGTTACCATTCTTTCATCTTCAATAATAGGTAATTAGTGTAGAGAAATTTCAGTGCAGTTTGATGTGGAAGTGAGAGACCTCAAGGGACTTCCTTCACTGATACACCTGCCTCTTGGCTGGCTGTTCCCAGCTCAGTTTTGTGTTTAATGAAAAACATATTTTTGTTGTTATAGCCAAGACTTTCACTCCTGATGCTACCCCTCATTAAGTGAGCCCTCCCTGGGGTGCCACTTGGAAGGGTGACTCCTGTGAGGTGGGAGCCAGGAGCCTTGAGGAATGGCTGAAGCAGGCGTATTGGAGTGCTCTAAGGCAGGGCACGCTGACTCTTCTGGTGGAAGTGAATTATTTTTTGTCTCATGCACACACATACACAATTAGTATTTTGCCCTTAACATGTAACATGTAATTCACTGTTAACCTAGAGGGGGCAAATATAGATTGTGAGACCTAACATTTATACTGTCTTAGGGGTCCTGTTTAGGAAAAAAAAAAAGAACAGGAAAATATTTTGCACTTGAAATATTTACTAAAACACATTGTTGGGGCTCCTCTTGGGACCTTGCGAGGAACCTTGGCTCCAGAGCCCCTGAAGCTTATGCTTCATTAGTTTCACAGTGCCTGTCTTTGGCTCATGGGCTAATAAGACACTGTTATTTGAAATAAGAGGTGAATAATTTCAGATTGGAAAAGTGTACTTCATATTAGTCTTCATATTAGTGTGCTTCATATTATATGCTTCATATGTGCTTCATATTAGTTGGTAGAATTTAAAAATATGTATTTTTATCCTAGGTGCTGTAGGCAAAACAAAAATTGGGCAATGCTATAAAAAAGACTAGTATATAGTGCAGTGGAGACAAAACGTGAGCCTTAGTCTATGAAATCAGTTTGTTTGGCATGCTACAGCTTCAGCGGTGGCATTCTAAAACATTCATATTTTAGTTTCTGTTTGCTATTAATTTAATAAATGGCAGTAACTTACACTGCTCTTGCAGAGGGCTTGAGTGGCTGGGAAAATAACGCGTTTGCAAAGTCAGGAAACCCGTGACTACTGCCCATCCCCAGGGAAGGAGACACCTATATTTAAATATCATTTAGTAGACTGTATGTTTGGAGTTTTCTTAGTGGTTGATAATTCATCTACAAGAACACATTGACCGTTTTTGGTTGATCAGATTTCTGTTTTTAAAAGAAGTCATTAAGTCCCTTAAGAAGTATTGATTACTCATAGCATTTTCATGACGGGCATTTTAAAATCACCATTTATACCACAAATAAGAGCAGAAAGATAAAGCACCGTGATTTCATAAAACAGCTTCCTAGAAAAGCAATTAACTGATTTTTTTCTTTAAAGTTCACAGAAGATAAATGAGGTAGGCTTCCCATATCCTGTCACTCTCGGTTACCTTTGTATGAAAATGGATTTCTTCCAAATGAAAGTCGGCACCAGCCTGTCGGAGGAAGAAGGCGTCTGCAAAGCAGTGTGTACATTACATATTCATACCAGGCTAAATTTCTTAATTACATTTGAGCTGCTTAATGTTTTCAAATCAAAGGATGCTCTCTGATTGCTCCCTGATGGAAAGAGGGTGTGTGGCCAGTCTGTAGTCCCGCTCTGTTTTGGCCTCGTCCTGCCTATCATGACAGCCTCCATCCTCCCACCGTGTGGCTTAGCAACAGCATCGATGGTTACGCTCTGTGCTTCTTCCATCCTCTTTTCTCTCGGGAAGTCTCAGAGAACTGGTACTGCTTAGACTCAGAGGTGAAGACTCACAAATTTGATCTCAGATATGGTGGGACGAAAGCGCTTGTTTTCCATCTTACAGGTGGGTCATCCTGAAGGTCACAGCAAAGGCTGGCAAGTGGAAATGTTTCTGTAGTTTTCGGTACTCTTATGTTCAGCCAGCCTGTTTTGGTACTCTTACATTACCCTGAAAGGTAAAGCACTCAGTCACTATAAAATAACTTCAGTTGATCTAATCTTATATTGAAAATGGTAGAGAAAACATATTAAAATGTGACCTGTTGGGAGAAGGTACAGGTATCTTTTCCTATCCCCCCTTCCCCTCTGGCTTCTCTAGATTCATTGCAGGCAGGACATGGGTAGAGGCGGGTGGCAAGCCACTTTATTTTCCCCATATATTTTTCTCAGTTCTCATAAAGCTTCCTGTCCCAGATATCATCTGGACAGACGATGGGTCTGTTTTCCCTTAAACGGCAACCTTGGGGGTATTACTCCAGACCTGGGACTGAGAGCCTCAAGCCTGGGAGTTGGGAGTCACTTGAAAAGATGCTGTGTGGTCCAGCATCTCCCCTGCCCTGCACAGTCCAGGGAGGAAAGCCTCTTCTTATGTGTTTCATCCTCTCTTGGGCAGAAATCACGTGCAGGCCTTTGGACACACCGGGCTGGCACGGGGCTCAGTGAGATGACCAGGTCTCTGGACACCCACAAGGACCAGGTTTCTATCCTGGTTCTGACACTTGTTAACCATGTCAACAGGAGTCAAGGCTTTAACTTCCCCTCCGTTTCCATTCTTGTGGAGTGGAGAGAATGATCATATCTGCTCGACAGAGTTACCAGAGGGTAGATGAGGTACAGTCTGTAATGTGCTTAGCACAGTGATATCATGGTAAGCATTCAAAAATTACTGGCTACATTGTTCTCGTTTAAAATGCCCCTGAAACAACAAAAGCTAGCAAAATATAAAAATGAGGGTGTTATTGAAAGTGGTTCTGCTTGTGTGTGAGCTGGAGGTATAGTGGGCCCGTGACAAGAGGTGGGAGGAGAAAGCAAAATGAAATCCTGCAATTTCTTTTGTGTTTATTTGTTAAAAGTCACTGCAGTCGTGAAGACTGAGATTATCGTGGATTAATAAAGCAAAGTCTGAGTGACACGAGTCTCCCTTATTTAACGCTTAGCCCCGTCCTGAGAGTTTATTGCTGAGTCTGGCATGAAATTTCTCGTCTATGTTTTCGGTTTTTCTGAGCTATTATTATCTGCCGTGGACCACATCATTCTTGAGTTTTACTTCCAGTTCCATGAAATACAAAATCAACAAGACTGGGGCTGAGAAAAGACATTAAAATGTTCAGGGAGCACATATTTAGAATGACTCATTGAAATAGATCTCTTTTCAGGCACAGTATTAAACAGCATGTTTAATTGAGCTGAGCGGCAGCATCACTCACCCACGTGAGGAAGCTGCATTAGTGATACCTCTGTAGTATGCACGCATGGAGGATCCTGCTGTTTACACACTCCGTCCAGGGCTGCGCAGGGGACCAGTGGCCTGCCGGCCACCCCGGGACATGGTGGTTTTCTGTTCTGATCCGGGTCAGGCTTCAGGACCAGCAGACACTTTCACAAATTGGTTAGCTTAGATCAGCAGAAATGTATTGTCTCACAATACATTTGAGAGGAGGCTGGAGGCTGGAAGCCCAAAATCAAGGTGTCAACAGAGTTGGTTTCCTTGGAGGCTCGTGAAGCGGGTATTGCTCCAGGCTTCTTCTCCTTGCCTTGCAGACGGCAGTCTCTTCCTCGTGTTCTCAGGGTGTCTTTCCTCGCTTTACTTGTGTCTGTCCCATTCTCCTCTTTTGGTAAGGCCATCAGTCACTTTGGCTTAGAGCCTGCCCAGATGGCCTCATTTTAACTCAGTTACCTTTGCCAAGACCCTATTTCCATCTAAAATTTAAAACTGTGAGGATCACAGTTGAATGCAACAGTGCGCATTGATAGCATTTTTATGACTGCTTGATAAGTTAGTGATGTAAGTGCTTAGAACAGGGGTGGGCACCTGGTAAACACAAAATATCCACACTAACAAAAACAGCTATAGTTATTATTATACTTGTTCATAGAAGCTCTGGCTGCTTCACATGTCTTTTCTGATGTGCTCACCTCTAGACGGTTTGAGAGCTCAGAATCTGGAAATTGAGACGAGGTGGATGAAGCTCACTAGAATTGGAGTGCCTTGTGAGGGCAAGGATTTCTGTTTTGTTTTGACTGCTTTGTTTATGGAAGCACCCCTGACAGTGCCTGGCTCAGTGAGATATTTGTTGAATCAGTTGATTAATGGAAGAACGTGGGTGAAGGAAGTCACTCCCTTCCAACCACTGACCTCCTCTCTTTGGGGCCCCAGTCATTTCTGCCGAGCCTTTTATGGGAAGAAAGGAGGCTGATGCTTCCAACAAGTAATTTATAGCCGCTGTGCCGAAGGGCAATGGGAACCATATTTACTGATGTATGTAAACACAGCCCAAGTGAAATAAACCACGGAGCTATATGCAGGCCTTGGAAACAAAAGCTGAAGCAGGCCGGGCCTCTGCCAGGGGTGCTGTGTATGCGCTTGGCCTCTTTCTCCCTGTTCTCCTTTGTCTGATTTCCATGAGCAGAAGTCCTGGCTGGGGGGCAGGGCGTGGGGTGGGCTGTGTTTGTGATTCTTCGGGTCTCCAGCCACGTGATGTGAGATATGGGAACAAGCAGGGCAATGAGGGTGCTGGGGGCGCAGGGCAATGCCCACACCTTCACTCTTTCTGCCAGGAGAATCAAGTGTTCATGTACTGGAAAGAGCCTAGGATACAGGGGTTCTTAGAGGCCCCCGCCAGTGAGCGCCGATTCCCAGAATATCCCACGGCCCTTTTCCTCTGGATGTCATTCTGTGTTTCTGTCACAATCCTATTCCAGTTACTCATGGTTATCCACCGTTTCATAATTTACACAAACATAATTCACATCCAGGTTTATTTGTCATCTTCCAGACACATCCTTCGGTAATATTGCTGGTTATATAGCGTTCAGGTCTATGCAGCCCTTGGTCAACACAGTAAAGGGTTGAGCCATTTAAGTGTGTGACCAGGAGGATAAACAGTGAAAAATAGAAAGGTGTAGACATTCAGCAATGTATCAGCCCCTCCCCTCTCCCTTTAATTCTCAGAAGTCTTGAAAATCTCACAGAGAGCCTTGGTAATGGAAGGTCTTCTCCAAACCTCTGTGGTGTATCCAGCTCCTCCCTTGACAGCCCTGTACAGGTTCCTACCATCTGTGTTCCGACTCCACAGCCCAGAGGCAGCTCACAGCCTCCAGGGAGGCTGCCCCATCTTTGGATACTCTCGCCCTTGCTATGTGGACCTGCAAATCAACCTGTCACTTGGGCTTCTTGGCTTTAGATTTGCTTCCTGGAGTTTCGGTGGTGGTCTATTTCAGTTTTTTTTTTTTTTTTTTTTTTTTTTTAAGCTATTAACTCCTGTAGGTTAAATCCTCACCATATCCCTCTGGACAGTACTCCTTGCAGGATCATGCCATCCTTTCCTGACAGACATCAAGTCCATTTAAGTGTGAGTTTTCAGAGTAGTTGTCTTTGCTTCATCATAGCCTGTTTTACTCCTTTTTAACCTTTTGTAAGTGGTGGTAAGTATTAGGGAAAAAGAAAAAAGCAGAGCAGAGGAAGGGGCAGGGGTGCATGTGATGTCGGGTAGGGACCAGGTTGCAGCGTTAGAAAGGACGGTTAGGGCAGTCCTCAACTGAGCGAGGGAGATTTGAGCAAGAAGAAAGTGAGGGAGTCTGCCAGGAAGACGGCTTGAGAGAGTGTCAGGTAGGGTAGGATAGAGACACTCACCCTGGAATAGCAGCAAGGGCTATGCTGCCCCCAAGTGCAAGGGGAGGAAGAAGACCGGAGGGGAAGCCCACCATCTGAGCCCTCTCAGCCACAGTAAGGAGAGTGAGTGAGAATGGGGAGCCACTGGTGGATTTTGAGCACAGATGTCGTGATCTGACTTAGGTGTTACAAGGATCTGACTTTGGTGGTCCAAAGATCAGTCTTGCTGTCGTGTCAAGAGCAGACTGTACCCAGGCAGGAATCGAAACTCTGCTGGCAGATTGCTGCCCTGATCCAGGGGAGCAATGATAGCAGTTAGTTCAAGGTGGTGGCAAACATGATGACGTTGGACTCGATCCACATGGAAGGAGAGGTTTTCTAATGGCTCGGATGACAGATGGAGGGGAACAGAGGTCAAATTTTGACCTGAGCAGCCGAAGGGAAGTTGCTGTCAACTGAGATGGGAAATAGATGTGGAAACAGTGGAAACAGTGTCAGACTTTATTTTGGGGGGGCTCCAAAATCACTGCAGATGGTGATTGAAGCCATGATATTAAAAGACGCTTACTCCTTGGAAGGAAAGTTATGACCAACCTAGATAGCATATTCAAAAGCAGAGATATTATTTTGCCAACAAAGGTCTGTGTAGTCAAGGCTATGGTTTTTCCAGTGGTCATGTATGGATGTGAGAGTTGGACTGTGAAGAAGGCTGAGTGCCAAAGAATTGATGCTTTTGAACTGTGGTGTTGGAGAAGACTCTTGAGAGTCCCTTGGACTGCAAGGAGATCCAACCAGTCCATTCCAAAGGAGATCAACCCTAGGTGTTCTTTGGAAGGACTGATGCTGAAGCTGAAACTCCAGTACTTTGGCCACCTCATGTGAAGAGTTGACTCATTGGAAAAGACTCTGATGCTGGGAGGGATTGGGGGCAGGAGGAGAAGGGGACGACAGGGGATGAGATGGCTGGATGGCATCACCAACTCGATGGACATGAGTTTGAGTGAACTCCGGGAGATGGTGATGGACAGGGAGGCCTGGCGTGCTGCAATTCATGGGGTTGCAAAGAGCCGGACACGACTGAGCAACTGAACTGAACTGACTGAGATGGGAAAGCTATATGGGAAGCAGGGTTTGAGGGGAAGAGCAGAAGTTCATGTGTTTATTGAGTGTGAAATGTCTACTAGACATCTACGTGGAGGTTATAAGTAGGCACACAGATTGGAGTGACAATTCTGGAGTTTAGTAGAGAAGAAAATCTGCATCTGGGCCACAGATGGAGATTTGGGAGTTTTCCACAAACATGTGGTATCGAATGCCTTGAGGCTGGACGGTCTCCCAGAGGTTGAGCATGGCTGAAGAAAAGAGCTGAGTGCTGGTGCAGTCCAGGGGCAAGGAGTTGATGGGTAGAAGGAAGCTGTAAAGGAGAGAAAGAGTCAGTAGGTAGGAAGACAACCATGCGCTGTCCAAAAGCCACAAGGAGAGAGGGTGTCAAGATGGGAAGAGAATGATCACCAGGGTCAATTCTGCTGATACTAGATTTAGTAACATGGAAGAAAGGCTTTGGGGGCCAAAGCCTGTTTGGTTTGAAGAGAGAATCAAGCAGAGGAATTAGAGACATTGCATATAGATAACTCTTTCCAGAAGTTTTACTGTAAAGATCAGCAAAGATTTTGCAAATAGCATGTCTTCACTGTAAAAACTTGGATGACATTAAGAAAACAAAGGAGAAAAAAAATCCCTTGTAATCCCACAATCTGGAAAAAATCACAATTTACATTTGGTATGGATCCTTCTGGGCTTTTCCTGTACTTCTTCCTGTCTGGAATTGGGATGAGACTGTTAGATTTGGTCATTATCCCATTCATTTTTCTAACATACCATCAACACTGTACTATGTCATTGAACAGTCTTTGACAGCATTTGATGCCTGTTTTTTTGCATCTCATTTGGTTGGGAAGACTTCTTCAGTGGTTTTATCCTGTGGAGGTACCACAATTTATTTATATAATCCTTTTCCTGGGCACTGAAGCTGTTTTCAGGTTTTTTTAAATTATTCTGCAATGAGCATCCTAATAAATAAATTTTGTGTTGATATAATATTTCCCAAGAAAAAATTCTTAGACAACTAGTTTATGATTCCAAAATGAACAAGAGCTTCTCATATATAATCTTTTGTGAATCTTCTGTTAATGTCCTCATTTTTCTGTTGAAGTATTTGTATGTTTTCTTACTGAGAAAATGAAAGTGAAAGTCACTCAGTCATGTCCAACTCTTTGCCACCCCATGGACTGTACATTTCTTGGAATTCTCCAGGCCAGAATACTGGAGTGGGTAGCCTTTCCCTTCTCCAGGGGTTCTTCCCAACTCTGGGTTCTTTAAAATTGACCTTTCCTAAATGTATTGTAAGCAGTTTTTAGTCTTTCGATTAACTTTGTTTAGTAGAGAAATTAAATTTTGTTTCCTTCCTGTGATGCCTTTCTTTGTAATTATGGTTTACAAGGCTATTCCCATAGGTATATTGAAGAGTTAAATCTAACATATGAAACCCATTGAAGAACTAGATGAGAAGTTATATATCAGGAACTTATTTTGCTGTAAGGTGAAGCTTTGCTTACTTATTTGTTCAAATAGTCAAAGTCCAGTATAACTGATTAATTAGTATATCTTTTCACTATAATTTCAGCAAGAAAAAAGATAAATAGAAGTGTGATACAGCTGTAGGTAGGAATCCTCTGATACAATTTCTTGTAAAACTGGGAAGACTTAAAATACTCCATCCTGTTTTCAAGACCTACCCAAGCCCCACCACTTTGACAGTCTGCTTCAAGCGCCCAGGAACTTCTTTTCTTCTAAATTCCTATCGTGTCCACATGTGATGTATTTTCATTGTGCTGTTCATTCACTAAGTCCTGTCTGACTTTGTGACTTCCCTGACCTTCCCTGTCCTTCACCGTCTCCTGGAGTTTGTTCAAACTGAGTCAGTAATGCCATCCATGGTGCTGTTTTACTGTGTGTTATTATTTACTTCTCTTTGTGTCCATCTGACCTCACAAATATCTTGTAAGTATCACAAATATCTGATCTCACAAATATCTTGTCCATCTGATCTCACAAATATGTTGAGATCAGGGTTTCTTTCTCGTTTATCTTTGCATTAGTGATGAAGATTATATTTGATCTAGTACTGAATTATTTTGTTCCTGAGGTCTGGGCACTGCATTTCTGCACTGGTAAATAGAGACAGACCTACTCTAGTTGGTTTGAATAGTTTTCTGTGATTTAGTGACAGAAATAAGGACTAGAATGAAGTTCAAGCATAGCCTGTAATCTGGCCAGGCTTTATCTCCATCTGCTTAACTAGAGTTCTTGCTGGACCTAAGCATGCCATTTTCTTTCACTCTTTTCTCTGTCTATGCTTGGAGTGCTGTCCTTTCCTAGCCTGCCTGCCAAATTCCCTTTTTTCCCCAGGCCAGTCCCTCTTAAAAAATAAAACAGTAATACTTGGAAGTTAGAAAGTCACCGCCTAGAATTGAACATTGTTGACATATTGGCACAATGCTTTCCATCTTATTCTCTCTCTCTCTCTTTTTTTTTTTTTTTCGCCACTCTACTATGTGGCCTGTGGGATCTTAGTTCCCCGACCAGAAATTGAACCTGTACCCCTGCATGGGAATCACAGAGTCTTAACCACTGGACCCCCAGGGAAGTCCCTCCATCTTATTCCTGATACTTTTCTGTTTCATCACTCATTGTTTTTATCAACAGGTTAGATGTTCATTTAAACAATTTAAACAGTGGAGAACAATGAAGTTTTAAAACCAGCTCAGATCCCACCATCCGGAAAAAGAAAAATATAAGATGAACTTCACTCCAGATAGCATTTTTTTCCCTTCTCTCTCTTTATATTTCTTTAGATTCATCAAACACAGAACTACTCTTGAGTTCTGTCATATGTTCCTCTGATATGCCCATCTGTTATTTCTTGTAGATGTTTTGTTCTTTCTGCTTAAATACCTGAAGAATTACTTCTTTAAAATTCTGTAGCTTCATGAAAATGTTTCAGTACTGAGCATTTCCTGAAACATGGGGTGTTCTTTCAGTCTTTTAAGATTAGTTCATTTTTCTAGTTCAGGGAATTTCTTTTATATTAAGTGTTTGCACATATTGGTTTTGATTTGCCTTTTAATTGAATTATCCTTATGTTGTGTCAGACTGGTCTTTTTTGCAGTTTTATTAATACTAATTTCTTTCTAATTGCTTTGATCTGTATTTTTTCACCTGAATTCACTGTTGTTTTTCTTAATCATTTTCTCTGTGTCAGTGATTCAGAAACAGTTTCCATTCTGTTTCTTACAGTATCTGATTTTTGTCATTAGTTGTATCACATGATTGTATACCTTAGTGGGAAAAAAAAAAAAGAGATTATGCCCCTCCCTGTGATTACTTGTCATTTTTTTCCAAGAATTTATAAAATTCTACTTCTCATTTCTATTTTACTAATTATAATATTAATTTATTGCCATAGTTCAGGATTTTATTTTTCATGAAAAAGTTTTAAATCATACTCTCCTTTACTCACACTATTAAATTTTGGTTCTTCCTTTTAATGGGCATTTTTCCAGTAACATAATCCTCAGGAAAAGAAGCATCTCTATTATAATTAAATTAGAGCACATTGTTATAATAGGTTCCAAAAACAGCAGCTTAAAAACAAGGCAAAAGTTAATTTCTCTTTCATTTTACATTTGAGATGGTGTGCTGGTTCTGCTTTGTGGTATCCAATCATGGGCTCAGGCTCCTTTATCCTGTTATTCTGTGATCAGTATGGCTGTTAGGCTCATGCATGTGATCCAAGATGCTCTGTGTTCTTTTCCAGACTGGGAAGATGGAAGAGGAAAGGTGGGGGGGGAGCGTGTCCTGCCCTTTAGAGGTTCAACTTGGAAGGAGCGCAAGCCACTTTCTTTCATAATCCATTGGCTCGAATTAGTCACCCAGCTCTCAGAGATTCAAAGAAGGCTGAGAAAATTGTCCAGTCTTTATGCTGGGTCATCTTGTGCCCTGAGAAAAATTTTATATTCTGGAAGAAGACATGAATAGATACTGGGGGAAAGCAAGCAGCCTCTGCTATATAGAAGTTACTACTTTATATCAGTGGTTGCTTGTTTAAAGGTTTAGCTCTCATGGTTTCCATGAGCCCTTCAAAGGAAGAAATCATTTTCTCCTTTCTCACTTCTCCAGTGTTTGAGTCCAACGTTTTTGTTGAATTGTTGTTTTTGAATTAGGATGACACAGTTTATGTAATTTTCTGAATTTCTGGATGAATGGGATCTATGAATTCGTAAAGTGTTTAAGGACATTGTAGACATTTTTGACAAATAGAGAGAGGCTCCCTATTACATTATTATATATGATAATTGCCCCTGACATCAGTGATAGTTACAAAGTATATAAATTTGATTGAAGTAAGTATAAATATAGCCAGTAATATAGGTTCTTTCTACTCAGTATGAAAATTTCTTTGCCTAATATGTGGATTCCTATCTAAATTCATGAGTTCTCTTCTGACATTTGGGTTAAGCCTGAAATGGATTAATCTTTTTCTGATAAAGTTTCATAAGCTGTGATTTCTCTGGTGACCACATTTAATTAGATATTAAATAAACTGCTTATCTTTATACCAACAGGTTTTATGACTGCATTTTTTTCCTGAGCTGTATTACATAGATTATCTAGCAGAAGTAAAAATAAAATAAAATATTTAGTAGATATATTTAGTAGACCACAGTAACCTTAGATTAGAAATTAAAATATGCCTCCTTTTAAAATGGAAAATAAATATTTGAGCTTAAATTTAAGAGATAGAGATAGGTAAGATTGTCTAAATATATCCATTCCAGTGGGAAAAAAAGTGCATGTTGCTTTTCCAGGTACTGTTTTTCCCCACCACCTAGAAATTGACTACACTTTTAAGTGGAAAAATTCTATTTAATCTGCAAAGGCTGAAACATTTTGGATAAGGCTGTGAAGGTTTTAATTAAAATTTTGAGTTTTCCTTTTTTCTTTTTTTCAATACCCCACCCTGTGGTAAGATTCTTCCACTCAAATATAATGACTTTCTGACTCGCTCCCCCACCCCACCCCCGCCCATGTGTTGGAGTGGAGAGGAGAGATTGTAGGCCTTATGAATATTGAACAGCCAAGATTAATTTAATCTGCTGTTTCAGTGAATGGAACATCACAGAGATGGATCTGGAAATGCCGGATGACCTTTTGTTCAGATCAGAAGAGAGTTTCCAAGTTGCCTGCAGAAATAGGATTCAAACAGAAGGAAGATCAATGGTCAGATTGCCTAAAGGCATACACTCTGTAAAAGGTTTAATTTTTCTCAGGTAGATTCTGCTCCCTAGAGCTCAGCAAAGTTTTAGAAGAGACTCTTCCACCCTCCGGAAGTTCCTTCAGTTCCTTCAAGTTGAAAGTGAAACGGTGGTTTCCTCTCTCTGTTAATCCCTCTCCTCCCCAGGCAAGCTTCAAGTGAAGACTGCGTAGGGATAGGTGAGTAGGGTGGCGTCCCTGGGACAAAAAGTGATGGCTCAGCTGGTTATGGGAAGGCTGTGGGGAGTTAGGGTTCCTCTGAGTTCCTGGTTTGAGTTTCTGGCATGTATCTCTGGATGGTATCTTTGGGCCTTGATGGTTAAACAGCATCCAAGTTGTAGTCTCCTTTAATCAAAATGTTTTCTGGGTGTTTTCATTTCAATGGTTTAAATTCAAGTTGACCACAACTTGAATTGTGGTCACACACAATTCACAACTTGAATTGCCATGGTCTTACTGGGACTCTTGGGATCATCTTGGGTTCTTTATTTTATACCATATCTTGTTGATTACTCTCTCGAAAAATCTCAAATAGTCATTGAAATCTTAGTGCTACTTCCTATTTCACTACTAGCTTTTCTAGCTTTTGAGTATTCATCAGGTCAACTTCTCTTTAACAAACCCTGAAGAGCGTTATCTAATTAATCCTTCTAAAGATCCAGTTTCTCCTCTTTATTCCCCACCTTAAAATCCTTGCAGGTGAACAGGGGAGAAGTATATCTGTGTGATACAGAACAGGTATTTCATGGACAAATTTAAGATAATTTAATTTCATAATTCCTTTAAATTTTTAAAAAATTGTGGTAAAAAAGCACATAGCATAAAATTTACCATCTTAACCATTTTTAAATGTATTGTTCAGTTCCGCTGAATGCATTCCCATTGCAGTGCAGCAATATCTCATAACTCTTGAGGGTTTTTATCCCCCTCATTTTGAAGAGAGTTGAAATTTTGTTATATCTCACACAGGTTTTAAAGTATTCTGTACTTAAATGCTGAAGAACTTCATGCCAGTCAGTTACAGTCATTATATGCAGTTAAGTGGTGGCTCCCGGAATCTTCCTGGAGATCAGTTATGATTGTGCTGTTCCCTCCTTTTCCTGGTGTCTCCTAAGTGACTAAGGACGACTGTGTCTCACTCATGTTAGGTATTTGGGGGCTGTTTGTTGATTGACTGTGTGGGATGTAAGACCATTGTTGCTAAAGGATACTGCCTTTTTCATCACCTTCCCAATAAGCCAGGCTAATTGCATGACGTTACAATGAAATGCAATTGGGCTTCCCTGGTGGCTCAGGTGGTAAAGAATCTGCCTGCAGTGCAGGAGATCTGGGTTCCATCTCTGGGTTGGGAAGATCCCTGGATAAGGGAATAACTACATATGCCAGTATTCTTGCCTGGAGAATTCCAGACAGAGGAACCTGGCAGGCTACAGCCCACAAGATCATAAAGAGTTGGACATGACTGAGCACGCACGAGTGCACACACACACACAAGTGCACACACACACACACACAACCTCTACTTCGTTGTTAATTCCTTTTAATTTTATCTTAGAAAGTCTCTTGAGTGGAATCCCTCATCCTTGGGTTTCATCACCTCTTGGCTTTTTGCCATTAATCTCTTCCAAATGTAGTTCAGCATCCACTCAGTACCAGGCATATATAACTAAAAAGTTTTTTGTAACGCAGAGGAAATAAAAAGGAAAACACTAGTCTGATCATGTTACGTTCTTGCTCCAGCAGCTCCTTTTCTTACCCGGTTTCCTAGAGCAGCTTTCAGCATCCCCCAAGTGTATTCTGCAGAACATTAGTTTGGAAGGTTATCAGTAGCTCCAAGAAAATGATGTTTGAGTTACATGGGTTTTTACTTTCATATTTCTCTTATACCAAATGTTATATTATGAATCTCTGAAAGGAGACTCTTCTGAGCAGCATTTTCTAAGCTCACTTGATTACAACAGTGACTTTGGTTGTTGTTTTTTTTTTTTTTCAGAGCAACTCATGGAATTAGCATTCTGAGAAACATGTTAGAAAATACTAACCTAGAAGATAAAAGTCTAGAACTTCAGCATCTTCCCTCATCTCCTGCTCTGGCTTTCACCCCAGGACCCTGGGGTCCTCTCTTTTCTAGCCACTCAGAACAACACACCATGCATGCTCCTGCCTGCATGTTTTATAGTGAATTGCTCCTAAAGAACCTACCCTCCAATGCAGGAGACATAAGAGATGGGGGCTTGATCCCTGGGTCTGGAAGATACCCCAGAGTAGGAAACGGCCAGACATTAAGTTTTTAAACACTAGAGAATATATTTTTAAAAGCTGTGGGTAGTGCAGGATTAAACTAAACCTTCGTTTGAGGTAGCAAATAGTTGGTAGGGAAGTGTCCACATTTGAAAACTATAATTTCATTGGGATACTCCAATATTCTTGCCTGGAGAATCCCACAGGCAGAGGAGCCTAGCGGGATATAGTCCATAAGGTTGCAAAGACTTGGACATGACTGTGCAACTGAACACACACACACACGCTCCCTACCGGAAATCTGCTGCTTGCACTCACCCCTACCCCACCAGGCTTCTGTCACTAAACCTCTTTATCATCTCCTCTGTGAAACCTCTGCTCACAGAATGAGCTGCTTTCTCTGTTCCTTCAGGGCACTTCTCGTCTCTCTGTTCTTATCCATCCTTCCATCCATAGATTCACATAGCTGGCTTTTTCAGTGAGCTGTAACCTGTGAGCTCCCAGTCAGGCTGGCACCCTGTCTTATTCATGTTTATATCCTGGGCACTAAGTACACTGCTTACTATGCAGGTGCCTTACAAAGTAATGTTCAGTTAAAATGTTAAATTTAATACTAAAAATTCTTTAAAGCTTTAAAAGAAAATCTTTAAAAAAGATCACATAGCATCTCCCCCCACCCCCCAACAAAAAACTCAGTTTTATTAGCAAACCTTATCCCAGGCTGGAGATTGAGAAAATAGCACACTTTATATCCTACGTCTTGTCAGAATTCCGGCCAGACATTAAGTTTTTAAACACTAGAGAATATATTTTCAAAAGCTGTGGGTAGTGCAGGATTAAACTAAACCTTTGTTTGAGGTAGCAAATAGTTGGTAGGGAAGTGTCCACATTTGAAATCTATAATTTCATTGGGATACAGATCTAGTTTCCTTTAATTCTGGCTACAGAAGAATTCTCTGAAACAAGTCAATGCTCATAGTCTGATATACCCAAAGTCCAAGTCGCATCTCTTACCCTAGCTAAAGCTGAGAATAAGTGAGATGAACCCTGCCCTGTCCTGGGTGTGCAGCTCTGTCTCAGAACCGCACGCGCATGGAAGGCTCTGTGGCTGCATCTGAACTAACATAGCTTGAAGATACATCTGTCTGTGGGATCGTTGCCCATGAAGGCAAAACCAGGCGCTGAGCTATTTCAGTTCATTGTAACAGACACCGGTTTGTGGAGAGCTTCATGGTGCCGAGTACAAGTTCTCTTAGGTTTCCCTTATCTGTGTGGACCCCAGAGTGATTCACCAGAGATTACAGATGAAGAGTCCTGTATCCTTTCTTTTAGGTTTCATGGTTTGACATGAGTTACTGGGTAGGATCAAGCTATCAGAAGAGAATTCAGCCTTGGCAACAATGTTGAAACAGATGAACAAACATAATGAGAGGGGTCAGAGAGCCCCTCCTCTCAGTGTCAAGAAAGCTTCTTTATGCCTTTGACCCCTGGTTCATGTATTGATGGTCACCATTTGAGAAGTGCAGCTGGGAAGCCACTTAAAGGAAAGCGTGTGTGATTATGTTTGTAACGATCAGCCTTTTTGTTCATCAAAGACCTAACTGGGAGGAGAGAGCGTGCAAAACACCACCCTCGTGAGCAACACCACGACTCACTTAGAAAGCTTATCCAGGTCCTCTCATGTCTTAAAGCTTATTTACAGTGTTGATGTCAGCTTCCGAAATTGCAGTTCCAAATGAAAACTCTACCACTCTTTACTAATCAAACGTCACTAAAGTACACGTTGGGTATTTTGGTGATTGTAGTGTTTTAAATCTAAGTATTCGGACTCTTGCAAAGTACTATGTCAACTTGGGTAGGCATTATCTTACATTTTCCTTAGCTTATTGACATTGGTGGCTTTCTATAAGGATTATTGTTCCTTGGGCAAAATAGTGTGATAACATGTCCTTAAAAAAATGCTCCTAGAACCACATTTTACTGAAAATTACGTGTTTAGAACTCCTTTGCTTTGAATTATAGATGTCATAGTGAAATGCACAACAGAAGGTTATTTAACATCCACACTTTTGGGGGGTGGTAATCAGTTTAACTTATTAAATAAGCTGTCCTAGGATATTGAAGCTAAAACATACGCCCAGCTTGTTGCAGGAAGAGGGACCCCTTCCAGGGCCCGAAACTGGGCTCTTGTCTAACACTCGGAAATGAATTGTCCGAGGAGACACATGTGCTGACAAAGCAAGAGATTTTATTGGGAGAGGGCACCCGGGTGGAGAGCAGTTGGTTAAGGGAACCCAGGAGAACTGCTCTAACAAACTTAGTCACTCAAAAGGTATAACTTAAGACTTGATGAAGATTGTTAATCAAGACACTGTTGTAATAGCGTCAGGAAGTTTGTGATCACTGGGTGGATTGGGTCATGTAAAAAGGTTCTGGCTCAAACTGGTGAGCAGGTGATTGAGAATCTGGAAATTTAGTGCATGCCTTGAGTATTTTTTAAATTTAATTTCTTTTTTGCTTCTTGTGGAGGTACCCTTTATTTATGGACAAGCAATCCTAAGTATTCAGCGTGAAGTTTTACAAATTGAACACATCTGTGTAACCATCACCCAGATTAAGAGAGCACTACTAGACCCTTAGAAACCCTCTGATAACCCCCTTCCAGCACCTGCCCCTTCCACCCGTGGTTGACTAGTATCTTGACTTTAAATCATTTTTGCCCATTTTTGTACTTTATATTATTGGCTGCTTTTGTTCAGCATTTTGTTTGTGAGAGTCACACATACTATGTGAGCCGCAGATTTCTCATTGCAGCAGAGTGGCATTCCATTAATTTGCCCTCACTTACCCATTTTGATTATAATTTTATCATTTCATTAATTTTATTTCTCTGACTTAACGGCACACCAATTTACCTTTAAAAAGGTCAAATGCTATCCCTTTTACTGCATGTCCCATGCAATCTTTTAAAAGGTGGATAAATGAGGCAGCCATAAATTGAGCCAATTTTATGAGTAAAAGAAGCTGGTGGCACACTTTCATTATTTGAGAGAGGTCATGTCCATGGCAGCCCATTGCAGTTCTGAATATGTAAAAAGAAAGTGAGTTTGGGAGAATGCCAAAATAAATTTAGTTGCAAGATGATGACAGAAATATCGTTGTACTTAGGGTTTGAACATTGGCGTATGCTTTTCTCTTTGGATTATATTTTAAGAGAAGATTTTAAAGCAGAAAAGGTGAATTCAGTTTGGTTACCCAGTACAAAATTTCCAGTATGGAATGCCTCACATCTGTGTATTTGTTTTGCTGCAGACAAAACCAGCAAGAGTTTAGTGATGAAATCTGTTCTTAATTAAGAGAGCAGCTGTTAGAGTGGTAGCCATTTTTTTTTCCCTCCTGATGTGAAGTTGCCTGATTTACTCACTTTTTTTTTTTTTTTTGCCTGCATTTTTCAGGGTTGCTAGTGCAGAAAAGAGCCCCTTTGTGAGAGGTTGCAATTTGTTTTCTGTATGAGAGCCAGTGCAAATGGGCTGAGTCTGCACAGCGGGGTGGTTTTATCTGTCTTCCTCCTGCCCTGCAAGCTGTCCTTACCTCTGCTCAGCACCAGAGACCTATAAAACCACCCGACAAATGAGGGGCCTGTTAAGTGTTCTGGCAAGAATCTCAGGCAGCAAGCCGCTCTCTTGAATTAACTGGGTCCTCCTGATGGGCAGAGTGGGGGTAGGGCTGGATGGCCCAGAACTAGAGCAATGGCGTTAAGATACTATTTGGTTTTGGAGTTTGTAGATTTACTCACGTACTTTTTTCCCTTTTAAGTCACTTATGTTTTTTAAACAATAGTTCATATTTGCACTTTAGGAATTTTATTTAAGTTTAAAAATTTTATTTTTGTTTGCCCTGAGTCTTCATTGCAGTGCCCCGGCTCTTTATTGCTGCAGGCAGCCTTCCTCTAGTTTTGGTGAACAGGGGCTACTATCTAGTTGAGGTGCCCAGGCTTCAGTATTTATGGTGCTTGGGCTCTAGCGCAAGCAAGCTCAGTAGTTGTGGCGTTGGGCTTAGTTGTCCCAAGGCACATGGGACCTCAGTTCCTGTATCAGGAATTGAATCCAAATTCCCTGCCATGGCAGGTGGATTCTTAACTGCCAGGCCACCAGGGAAGTCCCTCTAGTCAGCTATTTTTACATCCACAGGACTGTAGCATATTTCTGATCTTGTAAGTTACCAAAACAAAGCAAAAACACATTTAGACAATCTTTCGGGTTATTTCTAAGCAATCTTAATCCTCAGCCAGGCCTTCACAGAAGGGGCCAGTGTTCAATATTTCCAGGTATTTCACAGTGTACTGACATAGTGTTTGGACAAAACACGATATGGAGGCTGAGTGAAGATCTTACATTATGAAAATTTTCTACCTGGGGCCAAATTTAAAAGCTTCGTACATCCCGTTCGTATACAAAAATCAGTGAATCGTGAAGTTGCAAGGATGGATCCCTGTATGTGAGCCTTTGATACCGTGTGCCTTGCTCACTATCCATAGTATTTCAGCTCTTGGCTTAATCACCTCAACCCATGAAGCCTGGCATTTTAAAAAATAGTGGCAACTTATAATCGATTATGGGGCTTCCCTGGTGGCTCGGATGGTAAAGAATCTGCCTGAAATGCAGGAGACCCGGATTCGATCCCTGGGTTTGGGAAGATCTCCTGGAGAAGGGGATGGCAACCCACTCCAGTGTTCTTGCCTGGAGAATTCTGTGGACAGAGGAGCCTAGCAGGCTACAGTCCATGGAGTCACAGTCAGACACGACTAAGCTAATAATACTCACTTTTTTTCATAATCCATGATAAAGTTGAAAAAATGAAAGATTACAGAAGTGAAAAAAACTGAGCTAATTCTTGACAAACTGCGAGGAAATCACTTTTATAATTTGGATTATTTTATGTAAAAAAAAAAAAAAAGGAAAGCGCTTTTCTTTCTCATGCTTGAAAACCATGGTTTTATATATAAGCTTTGTAAAGTAGATTTCTTATGAAATTAAAACTAATGTTGTTTGAATGAATTTTTCTGCTCAGCTGGCACTTTCTGGAGCTGTGTAGTACAACCATTGCGTTAACCTTTGAAGTGAGTCCTCGGTACTCTAAACCAGACCACACTGCTTGCCTGGCAGTGTTATTCCCTTCCTGATTTTAATTACAGGCAAACCAATGCAGAACAATTATCTGAGTAATTCAGTCCATTAAAGCCTCTTTAAACAAAGAATTCAGGGAAAAGTGAGTTTTTCTCACCCAAGTAGTCCAGATAATTATGTTTCTGACTTCTGGCCCTTCTGAGGTCAATCACATAAGATTCCAGTGCTGGTTCTCTGCGGTTTCTCCCTTCACGTGGGCAACCATGCCAGACCCTTGAAGGTCAAAACACTTGATTTTGTCAAGTATTTGATATTATTTCACCCTATGGATCTTTTTTCTTTTTTTTTTTTTGTACAGTTCTTCTGTGTATTCTTGCCACCTCTTCTTAATATCTTCTGCTTCTGTTAGGTCCATACCATTTCTGTCCTTTATCGAGCCCATCTTTGCATGAAATGTTCCCTTGGTATCTCCAATTTTCTTGAAGAGATCTCTAGTCTTTCCCATTCTGTTGTTTTCCTCTATTTCTTTGCATTGATTGCTGAGGAAAGCTTTCTTGTCTTTCCTTGCTATTCTTTGGAACTCTGCATTCAAATGGGTGTATCTTTCCTTTTCTCCTTTGCTTTTCACTTCTCTTCTTTTCACAGCCATTTGTAAGGCCTCCTCAGACAGCCATTTTGCTTTTTTGTATTTCTTTTCCATGGGGATGGTCTTGCTCCCTATCTCCTGTACAATGTCACGAACCTCCGTCCAAAGTTCATCAGACACTTTGTCTATTAGATCTGGTCCCTTAAATCTATTTCTCACTTCCACTGTATAGTCATAAGGGATTTGATTTATTTATTTTATTTATTTTTAAATTTTTACTTTATTTTACTTTACAATACCCTATTGGTTTTGCCATACATTGACATGAATCCACCATGGGTGTATATGAGATCCCAATAGATCGGACAGGGAGGCCTGGTGTACTGCAGTTGACAGGGTCTCAAAGGGTCGGACACAACTGAGCGACTGAACTGAACTGAACAGCCTATGGACAGAGGAGCCTGGCGGGCTACAGTCCATGGAGTGGCAAGAATCAGACACAATTAATGACCAAACACACTTATACTAGTAATATTAATATTAATAACAACAAAGACTTTAAAAATAATTCATGAGTGAGCCACGAAAAAATGAATTGTATCATCTTGGATAGGGGTAAAGAATCTGCCGGCAATGCAGGAGACACAGGAGACGTGGGTTTGATCCCTGGGCTGGAAAGATCCCCTGAAGGAGGGCTGGCAACCCACTTCAGTATGCTTGCCTGGAGAATCCTCCAGAGGAGCCTGGTGGGCTACAGTCTGTAGGGTCACAAAGTGTCGGACCTGACTGAGTGACTGAGCAGGCACACGGAGCTGAAGGAAGATGCAGGTGATGCAGAACTGTGGGAAGCATCCTTTATATGAAGGGCTGAAACATTATAAACCACTCACAGCAGAGGGGAGGGAACAGGCCAAGTGAAGAGCAGGCTCAATTCAAGATGTACATCATCCGCCACTGGGATGGATGGGGACAGATGGCTTGACTTCCTGTTCAAGAAATGCTGCAAGTTAATCTCCCACCTGTACCAGGCTCATCTGATGAAGCAGAACATCTGATGAAGCAGAACTTAGATTTCCTCTCGTCCATTTCTAATCTCTTATGGTTGAATTCTAATCAGCCACAGGCACATGAATAATTCTTTAAGAGCCTGAGATTTTTGTCTTTATTAAGGGTTTGTGGATTTTCCTACGTGTGAATGAGTGCTTACATACTATGATAAAGATAATGTCCTGTCTGTCAGGGAGATTACTTGTATGTGGTAATTAACTGAGTAATTGTAGAAGAGGGAACCTAACTCCCAAAGCCCCAAATGTTCTGTTTCCTCCACTGTTAAATCCTCCCCTGTCTTTAATTATGAAGTATGTTTTTAGTCCTATCATACACTTTATTTTTTTTAACTTTCTGTTTTATGTTGGAGTATAGTTGATTAACAGTGTTGTGTTAGTTTCAGGTGTACGGCAAAGTAAATCAGTTGTGCTATGCTAAGTCACATCAGTCGTGTCCGACTCTGTGCGACCCCAGAGACGGCAGCCCACCAGGCTCCCCTGTCCCTGGGATTCTCCAGGCAAGAACACTGGAGTGGGTTGTCATTTCCTTCTCCAATGCATGAAAGTGAAAAGTGAAAGTGAAGTCACTCAGTCGTGTCCGACTCCTAGCAGCCTACCAGGCTCCTCCATCCATGGGATTTTCCAGGCAAGAGTACTGGAGTGGGGTGCCAAAATCAGTTATACATGTATCTATTCCTTTTCAAATTTTTTTTCCCATTTAGATTGTTATATAACATTGAGCAGAGTTCCCCGGGCTGTACAGTAGGTCCTTGTTGGTTATCCATTTTAAATATAGCAGTGGGTACATGTCCATCCCAAACTCCGTGACTGTCCCTCTCTGCCCTCAGCCACAAGTTCACTTTCCAAGTCTGTGAGTCTGTTTCTGTTTCCTTACTTCATTTGTATCATTTTTTAAGATTCTACATATAAGTGACATCATATGGTCTTTCTCTGACTATTTATAATTGGGAAGTTTGTTTTTTTTTCTGTCCTGATTTTTTTTTTTTTTTCTCTATTAGTTTTAATCTTGGTTCTCTTCTTGGTTGCCTTGTTTTCAGTTGCATTTTGAATTAAATGCTCTGCATTGAACGTTTTCTACCCATTTCTAGTAAATATAGTGTCCTAGGTCTACACATTACTCTTGCCTGGAGAATCCCATGGACAGAGGAGCCTGGTAGGCTGCAGTCCATGGGGTCGCGAAGAGTCAGACGCGACTAAGTGACTTCACTTTCACTTTTCACTTTCACACATTGGAGGAGGAAATGGCAACCCACTCCAGTGTTCTTGCCTGGAGAGTCCCAGGGACGGGGGAGCCTGGTGGGCTGCCGTCTATGGGGTCGCACAGAGTCGGACACGACTGAAGTGACTTAGCAGCAGGTCTACACATCAGAGTCCTGAGGAATATTTCCTGTAGTTAACGTGTCAGAATGAGACTCAGGAATTTCAAGTGGTTCAGTGAGTGTGGTTGCTCAAACTGGGGTGCTTTATTCTTTTCAGTTTATGTTCCTTGGGTTCCTTCAAACTCCAGCCAGCATTCCAAAGGATGCCTCCTGGCTTGGACAGCCTTTGCCTGCTGGCGTATGGCTCCCGTGCTTGGAAAGAGCCTTCTGTAGGATCCTGCTGGGTCCTGATCTCATGAATGGCAAAAGAGCAATGGAAGCTATTGGCACTTTATGTCTACAGGGCTGTCTTTTTTTCAAAAGATTTTAAGTGCTTTTCTGTTTTATGTGGTTAGCAGCCAATGGACAAGTTCAGAACATCACCTGTATCTGATTATTATAAATGGAGTCATTTCCAATAATGCCTTGAAACTCCCCTGGGAAATGACACAGATAAAGATTTCTATTCATTTGATTTTTTAAAACATGATCTCAGATTTTAAGGCAAATGACAAACTGGGGCAATTTTTTAGCCTGTGAATATCTTTAAAACATAAAGGACTGTTAAGTGTGAATTAGGAAAAGACCCACGGGCTTTCCTCGTGGCTCAGATGGTAAAGAATACACCTGCAGTGCGGAGACCTGGATTCCATCCTGGGCTGGGAAGATCCCCTGGAGGAGGGCGTGGCAACCCACTCCAGTATTCTTGCCTGGAGAATCTCATGGACAAAGGAGCCTGGTGGGCTATAGTCCGTGGGGTTGCAAAGAGTCAGACACCACTGAGCAACTAAGCACACACACGCAGGAAAAGACCCAGTGCTGTAAAAGAGAAATGGGCAAAGGTCCTGGGCAGCCCGTCCACAAAAGGCAGTGTCAAACTGTCTAAGAAACAATATGGAAAAACACAAATGAAAATATCAGTATCATAGCTTGTCCCCATCACATTGGCAAAAAATTAAAGACTGTGAAGGATTGGGAGCAGACATTCTTGTCATATCCTTTTAGAGGTTTAAATTGTTCATTTTCTACAGAGCAATTTTGAGCATGGGTAAAGAAACTTAAGATATCTACAGAAATGTGTGTCATAGTTTCATTTAATGCATCAAGGAATTGGAAACAATGCCTTTGCCCTACGTGACATTAAAAGACAGTTTTGAAGAGCACTTACATCATGAGAAAATTTTATAACATGTTAGCTGAAAAATAAGTGTGTAAAACAGCATGCAGGGGATGGTCTCAATTTTATAAATACTGTTACTAGAGATCATTTTGGTCTGTCACATTATTTAATATTTTTACTCTTTTTTACTTTGTTCTCACGATGAATGTAAATTACTTTTATAATTAAAGAAACTGCTCCTAGAATTTAACAATAACTCTCTTACTTTAAGTTCTCTTAGACTGACTATAAAAATGTGTTATGCCAACACATATTTTGGTAAATAAAATACCATGACCAAAAGATTTTTTTTATAGAATCAATCTGGATAAAAGAAAATTGATCCAGGTAATTGCTGCCCAGGGAGTATTAAAGAAGAAGAAAATACATGGTCTCATGGTTCAGGTCAACAAACCTGGCATTAATGAAGTCAGGAGAAGAAAAGCGGTTCTCACAAGTCCAGTTCTTAGCGTGTCTGTCTGTTATTCCGTTGAAATCTAAAAATTGCCGCCTCTTGGGAGAGAGAAGTTGTTGCCTTTCTTCATTTCCTTCTTTCTGGTCCAGTGTCTCTGAGATGTGCCCCGTCTCTAACTGTGACCTCATGCAGGTTTGTGCCAGAGGGTCATCAGAGCGGCAGTCGGAGGAGCGAGAACAATGACATTGTGTCTCTTAGGGCTTTTCTTGTGTCTTCTGTCCTGGCCCAAGGGCCAAGTGTGCCCGGCAGCCCTCAAGGCTGAAACGAGATCGCAGAACAGCAAGGGAAGGCAAACAGCATAATATGTATTTCCATAAGCAACATTATGACGGTGAATGTGAAACTCACAATCCTCTATTAACTTACGTCAAGCAGTCCCTGGGGTTGAGTAGTGTGCTGTAGCCATAATGGGGCCATAGACCAAGGAAATTGTTGGGAATTTTTACATTATAAAAAAAATTGGGTAGAAACAAACTTAATTAAGGGCACCTGATTATGGTAAGAAGTGTAGTTGTTGGAAACCGCGGATGGTGAGAAGTGTAGACAGCACAATATGATACTCAGAACAGCGTTTGCATTATCTGCATTGCTTGGCTTGACAGAATTCAAATTGTTAGTGATGCTCAGAGTTCAAATAGTGAATTTGCAGCAGGAAAGAAAACATTTAATATAGAGATAGCAGAACTAAGAAATCATTTATTTTTGTAAATAAAGAATAGAAAAAAAGAAACCTAAAAATACACTGAGCTTTTTTTTTCTCCACTGGACTCTGAACGGTGGCTTTTCATGGCTTAGGAGACTTCTCCCTGATTTGTTCTTATGCAGCCTCAGCCCCACAGCTGTTCTGAGCTTGTGACCAGCCAGCCTGCTTCTTTTCTACAGAGACTCCTCTTACACGGCGCCTCTTACTGAAACGAGCTAGTTCTCAAGTGGGACTCTGGCCTTGAGAAAATGCAGTCCGATCGGTATCCATGTGTGAGAAACGCCTAGTGTGCGCAAGGCCCTGGAGGGCCTCAGGGTCACTCGGAAATAACTTAGCCCAAGTCTTTGTCTCTGAGAGCAGGAGGGAGGCAGACAGATGTGCTTGTTAGTCAGATATTCCCTGCTTTTTTTCAGATTTTGAAGAGGCTTAAAGTATCTTCCCTCCCTCCTTGACTTGGTCTCTCCCAGTTGGAGGACACTTTCTCAGGCCTTATATGCCCATCCTTGGTCCCGTCGGCTCTTCATCTCTTCCCGGCTGTGTCACGCATGCTCATGGGCTGTGTCCTCCTCCAGGAGGAGAAGCAGGATGCCTCCATCCTCTGGATGATGATTTTCATCTGCCATGTTGGCTGCTCAGGCTGTGTGTTGGGGAAAAGCCAGTGACTTTCCCCTTCATATTATTCTCGTCGATACTTTGACATTTTTATTCATTGATAAGTAATGTTGAGGTGGGCTTCCCAAATGGCACTAGTGGTCAGGAACCCACCTGCCAGTGCAAGAGATATGAGACATGGGTTCAATCCCTGAGTCAGGAAGGTCCCTGGAGAGGAAATGGCAACCCACTCCAGTATTCTTGCCTGGAGAATCCCGTGGACAGAGGAGCCTGGCGGGCTGCAGTCCATGGGGTTGCAAAGTGTCAGGACATGACTGAAATGACTTAGGATGCATGCAATGTTGATGTAGTCATAGTGCCACATTAATATTGCCATGTTGCTAATGTTAATAAAGCCATACTGTGAGCACTTTCTAAATATGTTTTCCATACTGACTTGCTGAGCCACTCTTGGTTTCTGCTGGGTTTTCAGCTCTGCGCTAGGCAGCTACAATGTACCATGTTGAGATTTTTCCTGTGGATTGGAGTTCTGTGAGGATTCGTCACTTGTAAAGGATCCTCAGACATGTTTTTTGAGTTATTTTGTTTCCGAAAAGAAGAGATGGCACTAACCTCATAGGAGTTCTGCTCCTGAACCTGAGATTCTGTGATCGCGACCGTGGAAAGCTGAGAGTGGGATCTGTCCAGGCTCATGCAATAACCTTTGGACTTCTATTTTGAAAAGGAGACCCCCTCCATAAGATAGCAGGATAAGGGGTCTTTGTTCCCAGTTTCTCATGTTAGCTGACTTGAGGTCTCCTTGCAGGGGGACAAGAAAAAATCCAGGGTGCCGGCAAGTGACAGTCAACTACATCTGTAGCAAATAAAAAACATACAAAATATAAAAACAAAGCAACCCTGAAACCCTGTGCCTGAAGGCATGTATACTGCAGCTGTCTTGGACTTTATTGCCTGGTGAAAGTCCTGCACTTAGATCTTTGAGTGACATTGCACAGACTCGTGTGAAGGGACGAGTGAAGGGACACGTGTGGACAAGAGAAAGAGGCCGATTTCAGCCCAGCTCTTTCTCTTGTTTAGAGCAGGCAAACTTTTGGATGGTTTGGTTGAAAGTACTGATTCCTCCTTCTGGGGGCATCCTGGCTGGAGCTGGGTGAACCACTTTGGGAGCCTTGAGTGAGGGGCGAGTATTGTAGACAGAAGTTGACCAGATGTCTTCCAGGCTCCCTGAACAACTCAGGGTTCTCTGAGCCTGTGAGGATGGGCTGATCAGAGTTGGAGGGATCAGAGTTTCCAGACCCTTGTGTCTCCTTGGTGTCCACTTTGGGATTCACATAAAGACTTTTGAGGCCAATCTGAAGGTCTAAGACAGCAGACATCTCCTCCCTTCTAAGTGGGGACAGTATTGTCCAGCAAATAGGGAGGCAGAGACCAACCTAGTCAGAGAGATGGCATTTCAGTAGCAGAGCCAGGCTCTGCTTTTTGCCAATAGAAGAAAAAAGATGTGCTGAAAAATTAAATATGGATTTAAACAAAATTGATGTTCATGCAAGTTTCTGCTATCACACCTGAGATCTTTTGGGTTGGTCAAAAAGTTCATTCTGGTTTCCTGTACGATCTTACAGAAAAACCCAAACAAAATTTTGGGCAACCCAATGCTTCTGTTTTCCTTGAAAACTTAGGTTCTCCAAGGCTTTGGTGGAGATTGGGGGTAAAACTGGGAAACAGCACTCTCCCCTCTATTGGATACCCACTCCCTAGCCTCAGAAAGAAGCAGGCCCCAAGTGGGCAATAGTGGCTGAAAGATGACTGATGTGTGGGATTTATTGGTTGGCGGCTGTCCAGCCCAGGTTACAGAGGTGACTCTGGACATCCAGGGTGAGTGTTGGAACTTCCGACACACCAGCCATATCCTTACATTTACAGGCCAGGAAGGTACTGTGCGGGGCAAAATTCACCCCCCTGACGTCAGACAAGACCACATCCAAGCCATCCCAAACTTTAAAAGAATCTATCCTATTCAGAAAGTCTCTGAAAACAGTCCTAAGTCTCTCAGTTTAATGTTATGAACTCTTTATGTCAGGAAATTTAACTTCAGAGCAAAACTCAGATTCTTCATAGTTTAGTTCAAAGACCATTTCCTTGGGCCATCATCCTCCATCTGAGTACCCTTCATGCATTTGAAAACCAATATTAAATTGGCTTTCAGCTTTCTCTTCTCCCCAGGTGGTATAATTTCAGTTCCAGTCACTTGAATTCAGAAGAAAAAAGCTCACTAGGAAAATTCAAGTCAAGTAAATATAAGCCTTTCTTTTTTAAGGTAAAAAGACTAGGAGATAAGGGGGTAAAAAAGGGAAAGAAATGATTTCTCTGCTGACACTATCCAATCTGAAATTCAGGCTACCTGAAATGAAGTAAAAAGTTGTATATTAAATTTTCATCGCTGCAGAATTCATCAGTTCCTGCCTGTTTCCCTTCCAGTGAGAGCTGGAGTTGACTTTTCTTTGTAGGTCTTATGGATTTCCTTTGTGAATTTAAAAGCAATTGTGCGAATCAAAGAGATTTAGAAGCTATTGAGAGAAACAAGATTCCGGAGTGAGGATTCCTTACTTTTGCCAAAACCTCAGCCCTCTCTGCAACAGAAGTTATTCATCTTTGGGGAAAGTCCTAGATCCATTTGAAAATCTGATAAATGCTAAGAACATTTTCCTGGAAAAATACGTGTGTGTACATCCAGGAACTAGTCCCTACAATTTCGTTGAATCCCTGGACCTCAGATTCTAATCCCCAAACCTATTTTAATAGGCTGCATTTTAATCAGAGATGAAAATGAATCATTTTGCACAGAACTCTTAATTTATGAGCAGAAAGAGAAAAGCGAATTTTTTTTTTTATATATACAAGGGTGAAGTAAAACAGATTTCTATTGAGGTATGAATTCTTGGAGGCATAATTAGATATTTAATTTAAATTGAAAATCCTTTCTAATTTCTAAAGTATTCCCACCAGAAATCCATATCTAATAATAGAATTTGATTTTGAAGAAGAATTCTTATTAACCTCCTCTTACAGTGCAGTGAACTGTGTGCAAAAGCCCTGGATGGTCCCCAGGATAGTAAAATATCCTGCCTCAGCTCTGGGCTGGTTGTATGGACCTGGGTCCATCTGTCACCTTCTTGGTCCTTCTTACCAGTAGAATACTGCTTTCTTAGCTTTCTTAGTAGAATCTGTTTCTTAGCTTCGTTTTCTATATTTTAGCTCTCCATCTCCCTGGCTGTGCTTTTCTACAGTTTAGTGAGATCTTCTTTGATGCATCACTTTTATAATCTAGGGTGGCTTGGCAAAAAAAAAAAAAAAAAAAGAGGGGAAGGAAAGCTATGACGAGATATTGGCAGGAAGGGTGGTGGCCACAAGTGCTCATCAAAGCACATGTGTTACTTATCCTGCCTTAGCCAACTGGGTTCCAAAGGTCTTGTAGTAAAATGGAAACTCACGTGCCTCTCACTCCTAGCCCAGGAGCGTGCTTTAAGGATACAGGGTGTATGAGAATCCAGATTTCCTAAACAGTTTCTCCATTTTATTCTCGCTAATTAGCAAAATGCCAAAGTCAGTGTCTTGGTTTACAGATAATGAGTTTACAAGTATATTTCCGTGGTCTACGTTGGCATCCATTGATTTGAAGTCAGAAGACTTCCCTGCCATTGTGATTCATATTTTAGAAGCAGGTGTATCTTTTGTTGTGTCGTTGTTCAGTCCCTAAGTTGTGACCAACTCTTTGAGACCCCATGGACTGCAGCACACCAGACTTCCATGTCCTTCAGTATCTCCCAGAGTTTGCTCAAGTTCATGTCCATTGAGTTGGTGATGCTGTCTAACCATCTCCTCCTCTGCTTCCCTCTTCTCCTTTTGCCTTCAGTCTTTCCCAGCATCAGAGTCTTTTCCAGTGAGTCAGCTCTTCTCATCAGATGGCCAAAGTGTTGAAGCTTCAGCTTCAGCATCAGTCCTTCCAATGAATAGTCAGGATCGATTTCCTTTAGGATTGATTGGTTTGATCTCCCTGTGTCAAGGGACTCTCAGGAGTCTTCTCCAGCACCACAGTTCAAAAACATCAATTCTTTGACACTCAGCCTCCTTTATGGTCCACTTTCACATCCGTACATGACAACTGGAAAAACCATACCTTTCCTTATACAGACTTTGGTGGCAAAGTGACGTCTTTGCTCTTTAGTATACTGTCTAGGTATATCTTGGGCTTCCCTGGTGGCTCAGACAGTAAAGAATCTGCTTGCAATGCAAGAAACCTGGGTTTGATCCTTGGGTCAGAAAGATCCCCTGGAGAAGGAAATGGCTAACCACTCTAGTATTCTTGCCTGGAGAATTCCATGGACAGTGGAACCTGGCATGCTGCAGTCCATGGGGTCCCAGAGTCATACACGACTGAGCGACAAGCACTTTCACTTCGAGGAATATCTAGTGGTTGTTGTTCAGTTGCTAAGTCATGTCTGACTCTTTGCGACCTTATGAATTGCAGCATGCCAGGCTTCTCTGCCCATCACTGTCTCCCTGAGTTTCCTCAAACTTAGGTCTATTGAGTCAGTGATGCCATACAAGCATCTCATCCTCTGTCACCCCCTTCTCTTGCCCTCAATTTTTCCCAGCATCAGTGTCTTACCCAAGTAAAATTGTTCAGACAGTTGGATAATTTAGATAGATTGTTGAGGTTTTTTCTTCCTTTGTGTGATACTGGAGAAGACCCAATTCTTCCCCAATTCATTGGGGTTAAAATGAGTAATTCCGTGAGTCTGAGTGGATGCTGGCTTCAAACTCCACATCGTGCTCCCTAGCCTAACTGCTGTCAAGATAAGAGACCCACAGAGCTCGGCGAGACTGAAAATCAAGTTGACCGAAAAGTAAGGGCAGGCGAATGCCAGTCCCAAGTTAAAGAAGCGCTCCAGGTTGGCAGGCTTCACGGTTGGCTCACACACCGCAGATTCTTTGGTTATTTTAAGTTCCAAACAAAGTGGACAGTCTTCGCAGCACCCTCTTAGTGGTTGAAGCTGTGTATTTCAGGAAGCACATTATTAATGACCTTGAATTACAGCCTGATGAAGGGACTCCTCCGTGCCACCACATCATCACAGGGCTGCGTCATTGCTGGCCCTGGGATGGCTTCATACCTGTGTCATATCACAGCATGGAAAGTGAGGTGTCCATGGTCTCCATCGGCACCCAATGGGTGCACAGGGAGAAAGGGCTCAAACAGATCCCACTCCATAACCTTTCAGCCCTGCAGCGTGGTCACCAGTGTCAGCTTCTGAGTCACTTCATGCTCGACAAGAGACCCTTCACTGTCGCAGGGGCGGCACTGACAGAATGTTACCCTTTTTCACTAGTCGGAGAGACAAAAGGTGGTCAGACCTGGACGAGGCGGTATCAGATAAATGCCGGAGTGCCCCGGTGGTGAAGGCGAGCAGGCTCTCTCTCTGCGGGTCGGGGCTGTGATGATGCCTGCTTGTAGCCAGGCGCCCTCCATCACTGCACTTGGCTTCTTATCTGCCAGGGTTTGGGTACAGAGTCTGTGGCTGTCACGCAGTCAGTGTCAGAATCGCTCAGCACCGTGCTCACTTTTGAGCTGGAGTACCCTTACTGACGTACACACAGGTGTTAAGTTAGATGGGTTTCGAGGCATTGTACGGAGTCACCAGGCACCAACTAATCTTCCCTCTTGTTAAGGTTTCTGAAGCCTGGATTATAGGAATGGGAGGACTCTTCAGATGGTTTTAATCAAATAGGAATTTTAAAGGTTCACTTGCTTTAAAACCTTTCCATCACACTTCACCTAAAGGTGGGGGCCGGGTAGGGGGAGCAACGTTTGGTTAGAAAATAGGCATTTAGATAACAGGTATATGTTTTACATGACAATGCTCTTGACTTTCATTTACCTCTGTTGTATTAACATAATTTGTACATATTCAACCTCTAAACTCCCTCACGTCCCAGCTCAGAAAATCACTGGTGAAATTGTTCTTCTTCAGGAGTTATGTTTAAATGCAAATGAGAAAGGCAACCTTAGAAATTCATGAGCCATCCTCTCCTGGGGGCATCTCGGGTGGTGCTCTGGCTCCCAGCTCTGCAGAAGGCTGTCTTTCTGAAATGGCTCATTAAGACCCACATTCCAACAGAAGACCCCTCTGCAGGGCCCCATGCCCCAGGGCCGGCCACAACAAAGGGCCAGCCCGCCAACTCACAAACTAATTAAAACAATAGCTGCAGATGCAAAGTGGAAATAGAAGACCTGTACCAATCATTTTCCATTAAGCACCTGGATCAGAGAGAACAGGAAGAATGAGAGTTAGGCAGTTGGGCTGAGGCATTGCAGCGCTATACTGAGCGCGTGCGTGCTCAGTCGTGTCTGACTCCTGCCACCCCATGGACTGTAGCCCACCAGGCTCCTCTGTCTGTGGGATTCTCCAGGCAAGAGTACTAGAGTGGGTTGCCATTTCCTTCTCCAGGGGATCTTCCTGACCCAGGGACCGAAACCAGGGTGTCCTGGGTCTCCTGCATTGGCAGGCGGACTCTTGTACCACTGAGCCCCCTGCAAAGCCCACAGTGTTATACACCCCCTTCCAAGCAGTGAGAATGAAATTCCATGGACCCGAAATTCTAATTTGGGTCTAATTGCCTGTGGCACAGGCTTAGGGTGTCAAACTTAGGAGAAACATGGGTCCATGTCAAGTGATCTTTTCCTCCTCTGTGCATAAATTCGAATAAGAGAAACAAACCCCTCCATCCTAAGTGCTAGTCTGAAGTGATGGATAAAAATTATTCATGAAGTATTCTGAATTGATGCAGGTTATGAGAAAGTAAGGCCAGGAGAGCAACCTCGTTGGCCCTCATTTCTCACTGGGTGTAAAGCCGTTGCGAGGGACACAAGTCCTGAGGGCCTGTTTTCCCTCCTCATGTCAACTCCTAGCAAACAGCTGTTCTTCTAGTGAGCAGCTGGCCTGCCCTTTGGCTGCATCATGCACAGGTCAGTGAGAGGTGAGTGTGACCCACGAATGCTGAGAACAACAAATGTGTCCACAGTGAACACTCCATACAGAGCCACTGAGCGTCGTGGAAACATGTTCATAAATCATACAAGATCTCCAGGAAAAAAAAATGAAAGGGGTCATGTGTTGTTTTAGGGTCCATTTCTGATCAGGTCAAGTGTGTCCAAAAGCATGCTTTTCCATGAAATGAAATAACGAGAAAAGAGCTCACATGTCCATACGTCCTTAACCACGTGTAGGTATGGAGGCATTGCTTTGTTACGATGGTGCCGGGCTTCACAAAGGAGTAAAGAGGCAACGTACTATTTGTCCCAGGCAGGAGTGGAGACGGAGCTCTGGCTGAGAGGTGGCTTCCAACTCCAGGAGCCAGGGGAAGGTGGTGTGAAGGCATTGAAGACGCATCCTTGTCCCATGGCCTCCACTGACTGCCTCCCTCAGGTCCCTGACCACCTACATGGATTCTGTGTCCTTTCCAGCCTGTTAAGAATTCTGCATTTCACTTATCACTGTCTGCGGTTCCCTTCGTCACTTTCTGGTTCATTGCCTGCCTCCTCAGTATATTAAGTACCATGTCTGTTTTGTTTACTGATGTTTCATGGGCACCCCCACCAGTGCCTAGCATCCGATAAAGGGCCCGTAACTAGTTGTCGAGTTAATGAAAATACTATCCATCTTGAAAAGAAAAGTAACCAGAATATTCCACGAAACTCTGCATGGTGTCACTGTTTGTCATTGACCCCCTCCCCCACGTGATTTCCATGAGCTAATAAGAAAGGACACTGCCTGCGGCTTCCCTGACTCCAGAATTCACCAACTATAGCAGCTCTAGAGATAAGCCTTCTTCTCTTGGACGCGCTCCTGTCCAGATCTTCGCACTGAAGAGATCTGGTGGCCTCCTCGTGGTCTCGGGGAACAGAGGGTGACTGGAAAGCCAGCCCGTGGCTCCTGAGCCTGCCACACTCCTGTGGCCCCTGCACTGGACCATCGTTGGCCTTCCCTGTGGAGTTGGGGGATCTATTCTGATTGATGCCCGGTACCAGAGTTCCATGCTCTCAGTGCCTGGTGGATTTATTAGAACCGCTGTTCTCTGGCAGATGGATCATCTGGCCCTAAACAGGAAGATTTCTGTTCCCCTGGAAAGGACACTGGCGTGAAGCTGATCTGACTTGGTTCACCTGTTTAGGGCTCGGGGCTTCTTCTGTCTTTACATTGTACAGACATGTCAGATTCTTTTGGTTTCCTGCTCATGATTTAGACACTGGGAATCATCCAGTTTTTTTTTTTTTTTCTCCCACCATAAAAGTTTTGTTAACTGGGCCTCAGGATATGTTTCTAGATCAGTCTTACTGTGCTAAAACCTCCAACTAATGCACTGACTTTTGTTGCTCATTTTTTGGTTTGGCCCTGGGCCTGGCTCCCCAGTGGGGGGCTGGATGATGTTATTATTGAAACTGAAGTGGCTTTCATTTTAGTATGATTTCGTGATCATATTACCCTGCTTAGCGTTTTCAGCGCAAGTTGGATCCAACACCACATGCACTGTGGACTACGCAGTGTGGGTTACACAAGATAAATTGAAGACATGTTTTTTTAATGTAGGTATATTTTCACGGAGCTTTTAGCCTTGAGGGGAGACATGGCGTTTACATTTAGGAGTCATGGGTTCTGGTTTTGGATTTGTTGAAGATCCTTTTGATTGGAGAGAAAAGGTTATGTTCCAGAGGGATTGAAAGTCAGCCAGGAGAGTTTGGATATTTTCCTGGGCAGAGTGGGGACCGTTATCAGTTTAGGAAATGGGAAGAGATGTTGTGGGAGTTAAAACTTAGGAAGGTTGTTGTGGGGGTGAGTGGGTAGCAGAATGAATAGAGAAGAGTAAAAGGGGGAAATGTCTGAATCAGGAAACCGTTGAGGGAAGCAAGTATTGGGTTGACCAGAAAGTTTGGGTTTTTCCGTACCATCTTACAGCATGAACTATTGGGTCAACCCAGTCCTGGGGGATGAAGGTTTGGACTGAAAGAATGAGAAGGATGGATGCCTCGAAGGGGAATTGCAGGACTTGAGGATGCATCTGGAGGTGCGGAGAAGGGAGAACATGGAAGAGAAGGCGCTGATTCTGAGGCTGAGGAAGGGCTCCTTAGAGAAATGGGGGAGGCAGGAGAATTGACAAGACTCTGCCTTAGGCATTTACAGCATTCAGTAGGTGTAAAAACCATGTGACCGTCACAACAACCCTCTGGACCAGGCAGGAAAGATATTTTGACTCTCGTGTTGTAGATGTAGATATTCAGAAAGTTTAATCCCTGCAAGGCACATGGGTCATAAAAGTGGAGACACTGACAAGCAGCCTCGGTTCTCTGGGATCGGTTCCAGCATGTGATAATTTCTCATTGGATATGTTGAATTTGAGTCGATGGCAGAAAATCTAAGTGGAATTCTGAGGCATTTGGAGAGGTAAGGTAGGTGCTTGAGAGAGCAGTCCTAGCAATGAGAATTCAGTGAATGAAACAAGTAACTGAGTCTCTTTGGGAAAGACATTGAGAGAAAGAAGAGTCATCAGGGGCTCAGAACTCAGCCCTGGGAACCCGACGTCATTAGTGCACAGCTGAAGACCCCAGCAGAGAACAACTGTGGGAATGAGAAGTAGAACGTGGAATGTCCTGGAGCTGAAGGAAGGGCAGTGAGTCATGAGGGCAAGGGGAGAACAGGCATCCACTTTGTACATGCCTTGAGAAGTTAGGAAGAAAGTTTATTTCTGTGGCAAAAGAAGGTCCTTGTTGATTTTTGTGAAAGCAATAAAAATAGGAAAACAGTTTGGTAGAACCTAAGCCAGGTGGGGAAAGATTTCAAAGTGAGTGGATGGGTGATGATGAAATAGAGATTTTGATTCTAAGTCATGTTTAGTAATGAAGAAGGATGGAAGGATAGAGAGAGAGAAAGAGGTTTCCAAGAAATCAAGAGGATCAGTCAGTGGGTTTTTCAGGCTGTAGAAGAGCTGTGGTTGTTGGAAGGGGAGGGAAGGAGGTGTTGGTGGAGGAGAGGTTCAGGATGACGAAGGATGCTCTCTGGGTCTCAGATGGAGGGTTACTCAAGAGAAGGTGGGACCCCTCTTTCTTCAGGACATCAGGAAGGTGACTTCAGTGTGTTGTCATTTAAGAGTAAGTGGCCAGGACATGGAAGCAACCTAAATATCCATCAGCAGATGAATGGATAAAGAAGATGTGGTGCATATATACAATGGAATATTAGCCATAGGAAGGAATGAAATAGTGCCACTTGCAGATATATGTAGAGACTGTCATACAGAGTGAAGTAAGACAGAAAGAGAAAATATCATATATTAATGCATATATATCAGATCTATAAAAATGATATAGATGATCTTATTTGCAAAAGAGAAACAGGGACACAAATATAGAGAACAAATATATGGATACCAAAGGGGAAAGGGGGAAAGTGAGAGGAATTGGGAGATACGGATTGACACCTATATATTGTTGACACTCTATATAGAATAACTAATGAGAACATTCTGTGTGGCACAGGGAACTCTGCTTAATGCACTGTGGTGACTTGAATGGAAAGGAAGTCCAAAAGGGAGGAGATACATGTATATGGATGGCTGATTCATTTTGTTGTACAGTAGAAACTAACATAGTATTGTAGAGCAACTATACTCCAATAAAAATTTAAAAAAGAGTAAGTACCCCAAAGAAAAACTATGGGGACATCTTTTCAGCCTGTGCCTTTTGCCATTTTTTCCCTTTCTAGTACTTATTGAAAATGTTTTTGCCTCTCCCAGAGAAGAGGCACCATTTGTAGGCTATTAGGTGATATTGTGTTTTTCTCAGTTCAAAGAACAGGACAAAAATTGAGGCGGAGGTGGACAATGTTATTCCTTGGCAGAATGTTATTTCCTGAGAGAAGAACATTATATAAATGTATAGTGCTATTGTAACTATTCTGTATAAAAGTTCAAAGGTCCCAGATATAAAAGATGACAGCAAATAGACATTGAGGCTTAGAAATACTAATATCATTTTATTTGGTAGAGATCTATTAATTTTTAAGAATGGATCGAGGTGATTTGGTAGAAGCCATATGGATTTTCAGGTTTATAAGTTTCTATTAATAAAAAGTTATCTTTCTTCTTACATAAGGGAGTTTAAGTTTCCCTGATGGCTCAGACAGTAAAGAATCTGCCTGCAATGCAGGAGGCCTGGGTTCAGTCCCTGGGTCGGGAAGATCCTCTGGAGAAGGGCATGGCAACCCACTCCAGTATTCTTGCCTGGAGAATTCCACCAGGCTATAGTCCATGGGGGTCACAAAGAGTCAGACGTGACTGAGTAACTAACACTTTCTCTTTCACTTTTCTCCCCCAGAGAAAGTAGCATTAACCAAACATGGATCTTTCTACTGATTAGTACATTTTATTCAAGGTAGACTGGGATCGCCAGTCACCAAAAGACAAAATAAATGTTAGTGTCGCCGGTGAGGGTGTTAAAGCGAGTGGAGTGACCCAGGTCCTGACATCCCTGGGGAGTCTGGAAGGGAGATGTTGCATGCCCACCTGAGGAGAGCATCTTCTCACCTGTATGGCTGTGGGGTGTAAGCTCCTTACCCTTCTACCCCAGCAGAGGGGAGAGCAGAAATCCAAAAACTATGGCCAAGCTTCCTTCCTTCCGTGGGTCTCAGAGTGACAGCACGTTTACTCCATCTGACTCCAGAGCCTGTGTCACCTCCCTTTCTTCATTTTTATCTCATACTCTGCCTACAAAGTTTGATACCATCAAAGCTATGGTTTTTCCAGTATTCAAGTGCTGATGTGAGAGCTGGATCATAAAAAAAGACAGAATGCCGAAAAATTGATGCTTTTGAACTATGGTGTTGGAGAAGACTCTTAAGAGTCCCTTGGACTGCAAGGAGATCAAACCAGTCAATCCTAAAGGAAATCAATCCTGAATATTCACTGGAAGGACTGATGCTGAAGCTGAAGCTCTGATACTTTGGCCACCTGATGTGAAGAGCTGACTCATTGGAAAAGACACTGATGCTGGGAAAGACTGAGGGCAGAGGAGAAGTGGTGACAGAAGATGAGATGGTTGGATGGCATCACTGACTCAATGGACAAGAGTTTGAGCAAACTTTGGGAGCTGGTGATGGACAGGGAGGCCTGGAGTGCTGCAGCCCAGGGGGAAGTAAAGAGTTGGACACGACTGAGCAACTGAAAAACAACTTTTGACCTACAACTGTGAATGTCTTCTTTTGTGACTGCACAATACTGAATTCTGGTAGATAATTAAGAGAATGCTGCTTCAGCTGCCTTAGATGTGGGCAATGAAGAGGTAAAGGGAAGTAAAGCTGAAAAAGGAAGGATAATGGGAAACTGTACAGCCTCTCCAGCCAGCCAGAAGCTAGAGTGGCTCCCCATGGGTGTTTATGACAAACCAAACCTCCTCTGGGCCCCTGTCTCTTTCTGCTCTCTCCGTGTTTCACCCATGACTCAAATACATTGAGGGCATTCTCATTCCTTGTTTCTTGATGTCACTGCTTGCTAAATCATGCCAGGGCAGCGGAAGCCGTTGCAACTTCAAGTTGAACCAAAGCAGAAATGTCAACTAAATTATCTCTAATGAAATCATTTTCTTTTTTAATCACAGAGTCAACCAACAGGAGGTAGAAAGATTCACTTAATTGCAGGCACTTGGAACACCCAGCCTGGGGTTAAATATCCTTTCATCTTGCATGATTGTGAGAGACAGACCAGGCATTCTTAACTCTGTAAATACTTATGGTTTGAGGAATAATTAAATTGGGTTAGAAAAGCAAAATGAAGGAAATCCATGGTTGAAAGGAACATGGAATCTTCATCAGTTCAGAGCAAAAGGAGGTTTTAAAAAAGATGGAAGTGACATCAGTGGCTTGCCAAGTTTCATGCACGAGACATTGAAGCTTAGGAGGGAAGAAGAAATTGTGATCAAACAAAGGTTATGTAGGCACAAAGGAAGGAAGGGTTATTTCTTCCTGGGGGAATCAGGATGGGGGCTTCTTAGCTGAGTAGACCTTGAGATGAGGGTGATGAGGGTAAGAACGTTTAAAGTTAAGGGAATACAAGGGAAATTCACAGATGTACATGTTCAGGTACTTCTCTTGTTCTGGGAACACAAGATAATCTACTGTGTTTTGGACTTAATTCCTTACAAAATAGTGAGTTATGGAAGCAGAAAATTGAAGGTGCAAAACTCTATTATAAGGGATAGAATCCTGTGGCTGTGAGAAGGACAGATTGTATGATCAGTGATGGAAGTCATGGGGATCAATTGCAATTGAAACAACTGCAATAGTCCAGATGCACACCAATGATGGTTTGGGTTAGGCAGTGGCACTGAGTGGAATGTGGAGGAATAATCTGGAGAGGGGCCATTTGCCAATTTTCACCAAAGCTGATTTCTGCCTAGCAGGATGGTGTCACTCACCAAAGCTGATTTCTGCCTAGCAGGATGGTGTCACTCACTACATGTGGAGTTGAGAAGAGGGGGACCGGTCAGAGCATGCGGTGGTTGGAGCCCGCCCCAGCACATCCCTGTGTCCAGTAGGTTGTGGAGAAGGATACTAGGTCCAGTTTGCAATGGTTTGAATGTCATACATTAGGGAAACATCTATATGAAAAGAGTCTTGCAGGCATTGGAAACTCATATCTGGCACTCAGGAGAAAGGATGGGGAGACATGGAGTTTGAAGTCTTGAACTTTATGGGGGGAGGAAGGGAGGAAGAAAGGGAAGGAGACTGGGAAGAGTGGGGGAGTGAGGGAGAGAGATTTACAGACGTGGGTTTAGAACTGAGTCCAGGGGAAGACCTGTGTATGAGCTGAGATGTGGAAAAAAATAAATGGAAGTGAAGGCCTGGGAAAGAGAAAGCAGGGGTGGGGGGAAATCAGGAGAAGGTAACCTAGGAACATCTAAGACAGCAAAGCATTCAAGCTGCAGAATGATGTCATCAGAGCATAGGATGTTTTGACTCCAATTTATGAGCATAACATTTTAATCAGAATTGGCCCAGCATGAATTAATTTTCATGAAGTTCCTGAGGGAACATCATTAAGCCAATTTAATTCCTTCCCATAATCAATTTTCCATAGAGCACTGTTAATCTGTTTCCAATTTTTCTCATTTTCATATTTAGCTTAATGAAATTATTTAAATCAGGATCAATGGTTTTCCTCATAAATAACGTGGTAATGATTTATCAATGATTTAAAAAAATCTCTATTGGGTTTTACTGATTATTCCTTTGTCGTACATTTTCTTTTGAGGTCATCGTTTCTGAGTCCAGTTTCCCTTGGTCATTTTTTTTTAACCATTAATAATAGGTGATCTGTTAGGCAGTATTTCATCCGTATTAAGTTTAGTCTCTGGCCATTATAGCCAGGTATGTTTTACTTTGTTTTCAAATGTAAACCCAGTTGTTACTCAGTTGCTAAGTCTTGTCCGAATCTTTGCAACCCCATGAACTAGAGCATGCCAGGCTTCCCTGTCCTTTACTATCTCCCAGAGTTTGCTCAGACTTATGTCTATTGTGTCAGTGATGCCATCCAGCCATCTCATCCTCTGTTATGCCTTCTCTTTCCCTCAGTCTTTCCCAGCATCAGGGTCTTTCCCAGTGAGTCAGCTCTTCACATGAGGTGGCCGAAGTATTGGAGCTTCAGCTTCTGCATCAGTCCTTCCAATGAATGCTCAAGGTTGATTTCCTTTAGGACTGACTGGTTGGATCTCCTTGCAGTCCAACGGACTCTCAAGAGTCTTCTCCAATACCACAGGTCAATTCAAACTGAGTAAACTCATCTAAAATGGATTTCTCCTACCAGTTTACATGAGCCCAGGGCTCACATAAGGGAGACCAGGTTGGGGGGAGGTCCTACTGGAGAAAGATGAAGTGTTTGTAAAGGTCTTAGTCTAATCTTCCAAATCATAAGCTTAATGGAGCTAATTAATAAGAGTCTTCAAGCCTGGAATTGGGAGAAATTAATTTCATTGCCTCTATTATAATATTATATTTTTAAATCTTGAATTTTCATAGTGCTTTAAAATAAGCAAAACCAAATTATTTCACTTGGTAGTCAAAGCAGTAGTAAAACTCTCGTGTATATTCCTATTTGTCATGTGACGATTGTGCTAATATAGTCAGAGAACAAAGCAGCATATTGAATTTGGTTTTGTTGACTGAAGAATGACTCAGTTCAGTTCAGTTCAGTCACTCAGTCATGTCCGACTCTTTGCAACCTCATGGACTGCAGCACACCAGACCTCCCTGTCCATCACCAACTCCCAGAGTTTACTCAAACTCATGTCCATTGAGTCGGTGATGCCATCCAACCATGTCATCCTCTGTCATCCCCTTCTCCTCGCGCCTTCAGTCTTTCCCAACATCAGGGTCTTTTCAAATGAGTCAATTCGTCACATCAGGTGGCCAAAGTATTGGAGTTTCAGCTTCAGCATCAGTCCTTCCAATGTATATTCAGGACTGATTTCTTTTAGGATGGACTGGTTGGATCTCCTTGCAGTCCTCTCAAGAGTCTTCTCCAACATTACAGTTCAAAAGCATCAGTTCTTCAGTGCTGAGCTTTCTTTATAGTCCAACTCTCACATTCATACGTGACTACTGGAAAAGCCATAGCCTTAACTAGATGGACCTTTGTTGGCAAAGTAATGTCTCTGGTCTTTAATATGCTGTCTAGGTTGGTCATAACTTTTCTTCCAAGGAGTAAGCGTCTTTTAATTTCATGGCTTCAGTCACCATCTGCAGTGATTTTAGAGCCTCCCAAAATAAAGTCTGTCACTGTTTCCACAGTTTCCCCATCTATTTGCCATGAGGTGATGGGACCGGATGCCATGATCTTAGTTTTTGGAATGTTGAGTTTTAAGCCAACTTTTTCACTCTCCTCTTTCACTTTCATTGAGAGGTTCTTCAGTTCTTCACTTTCTGCCATAAAGGTGGTGTCATCTGCATATCTGAGGTTATTGATATTTCTCTCAGCATTCTTGATTCCAGCTTGTGCTTCATCCAGCCCAGCGTTTCTCATAATGTACTCTGCATATAAGTTAAATAAGCAGGATGACAATATACAGCCTTGATGTACTCCTTTGCCAATTTGAAACTGATCTGTTGTTCCATGTCCAGTTCTAACTGTTGCTTTTTGACCTGCATACAGATTTCTCAAGAGGCAGGTAAGGTGGTCTGGTATTTCTATCTCTTGAAGAATTTTCCACAGTTTGTTGTAATCCACACAGTCAAAGGCTTTGGCATAGTCAATAAAGCAGAAATTGATGTTTTTCTGGAACTCTCTTGTTTTTCAATGATCCAACAGATGTTGGCAATTTGATCTGTCGTTCCTCTGCCTTTTCTAAATCCAGCTTGAACATCTGGAAGTTCATGGTTCACATACTGTTGAAGCCTGGCTTGGAGAATTTTGAGCATCACTTTGTTAGCATGCGAGATGAGTGTAATTGTGCAGTAGTTCTTCACAACCCAGATAATCATGATGGTGTGATCACTCATCTAGAGCCAGACATCCTGGAATACGAAGTCAAGTGGGACTTAGGAACCGTCACTGTGAATAAAGCTAGTGGAGGTGATGGAATTCTAGTTGAGCTATTTCAAATCCTAAAAGTTGATGCTGTGAAAGTGCTGCACACAATATGCCAACAAATTTGGAAAACTCAGCAGTGGCCACAGGACTGGAAAAGGTCAGTTTTCATTCCAATTCCAAAGAAAGGCAATGCCAAAGAATGCTCCAACTACCGCAAAAAAGATCTTGTACGCAAGAAGAATGACTAGTGGGTTCAGAAAGATCAGAGCCCCCAAGACAAACAGAGGGAATGACATTGGCTGTGAAAGTCAGCCCAGTTCTTAAGAGGTCATTTGTGGTGGTGCCTTTCGGTGGTGCATTTGCCACAGTCCGTAGGCTCAGAAAACTGATTTTGCATCCAGACTCTTAAAACTGTACTCACATAAATTAAACTATCAAGATGTGTGAAGTAGAATGTCAGTTTAGTCACTAAAGTGGGAAAAAGATTACAAATTTGGGGAAGAATATAGGTTTGAGATCTGGCTGGCTTCGAGGGAAAAAAGCAAAAGATAGACATATATGCAACAATAGCTTTCAGCTAGCTGTCACCAGCTACAGGATTACTGTGGATTTCTAAATATTTTGATTTATCTGCCATGCACCCTAGAAGAATAGGACTGGAATATTTGAAGTCCAGTAAGGACAATTCTGGGCTTCCATCCCGATGGTGTGAATGCCTTACTAATAGGATCTTAGTGATAGATTTGACTAAGGCTTCTTCCCTGGAAAGGACTGGGATGGTAGGTCACCTCAGCCATACTTCTGAGTCACATGGCATTTCTTTAGTTAGGTAGCTTCAATCTGGTTATACTCTTGTCTTCTAGGTCTAGCATTCATAGTAATTTTTTAAGTGTATTTTTATATTTCATCTTGCATTCACTTTGTGTCATTCATAAAATCGAAGTTTCTTTAACCCCTAAGAACCAACCACCATGCCACTCAGTCTTCCATAATAATGGAGGTCTCTTAGAGATGAGTGATTGAGTGGCATTACATTCAGCATCCACTGCTGCTGCTGCTAAGTCACTTCAGATGCTTTAATTACACATTTTGTTTTGAGATCATTGTAGATTCACAGGCAGTTTATGGAAATAATACAGAAAGACCCCAGGTACCCTTCACCTGTTTCCTCCAGGTGGTAACATCTTGCAACCCTATGATAGAATATCATAGTCAGGATATTGACATCAGTACAGTCAACATCAGAGGAATTCCATCACCACAAATTTCCTTCAAGTTGTCTTTGCATTCCAGAAATAAATCTTGCTTGGTCATGGTGCTTAATCCTTTTTATACACTGCTAGATTTGATTTGCTAGTATTTTATTGAGATTTTTTTTTCTTTGTCTCTAATACTTGGTATCTTTCCTTTTTTCTAATGCAAGTATTCTAGCGCTATCAATTTCCCTCCCAGTACTGCCATAGCTGCCTGTCCTGAATGTTGAATATGTTATATTTTCATATTCAGTCCTGTGGATTCTTTATTTGCTTGAAGATTTCCTCTTTGATCCATGAATTGTTGAGAAGTGCGTTGTGTGACTTCCAGGGGTTTAGAGGTTATTGTCTTTTGTTACCGGTTTCTAGTATGGTTTCCTATGGTCTGTGTATGATTTCAGTTCTCTTAAGTTGGTTGAAGTTTGTTTTGTGACACAGGAAATGCTCTGCCTTTTTGACTATTCCATAGGCACTTAAAAAAATGTGAGTTCTGTTATCATTGAGCAGAGTTTTCTATATATGTCAGTGAGATCTGTGCTGTTCATTTCTTCCACATTCTTCTTGATGTTCTGTTTAGCAGTTCTGTGGCAACACACTCTAGTGCTCTTGTCTGGGAAATCCCATGGACAGAGGAGCTTGACAGGCTACAATCCATAGGGTCACAGAGTCAGACGTGACTGAGTGGCTAAACAGCAACTATTGCTGAAAGTGGGTGAATTGGTAAGGTGAATTGGCCCGGGATCCTAGGTCCTCAGGTACACAGAGTGACAGCATCTTAGAACTGCCTCATCCAACACAAGACGATGTCTCAGACCTGGCATCCCCCGGCCCACGACCTGCAGGAACAGAAGGCAGCCGTGAGACTCAGTCCTTTTGCAAACTGAATGAGTCCTAACCTACCCAGGTGGTGCTAGGGGTAAAGAATCACCTGCTCGCTGTGGCAGAGCCCCCTTTTGTGGTGTGTCTGGGTGAGGAGGGCAGTCTCAGGCCTGGCAGTCTCAGCCTCACTCAGAACACTTCTTGACACTAGTTCGTGGGTGGGGCATGTGATCCATCCCCCTTGCCAGCTCTGCCTCATCTGCTATTGTAGATTAAGTGTGCTAAGTCACTTCAGTTGTGTCCAACTCTTTATGACCCTGTGGACGGTAGCCCGCCAGACTCTTCTGTCCATGGGAGTCTCCAAGCAAGAATACTGGAGTGGATTGCCATGCCCTCCTCCAGGGGATCTCCCTGACCCAAGGATTGAACCTGTGTCTCTCATGTCTCCTGCCAATGCCCAATTCTTCACCCCTAGCACCACCTGGGTAGGTTAGGACTCATTCAGTTTGCAAAAGGACTGAGTCTCGCGGCTGCCTTCTGTTCCTGCAGGTCGTGGGCCGAGGGATGCCAGGCCTGAGACATCGTCTTGTGTTGGATGAGGCAGTTCTAAGATGCTGTCACTCTGTGTACCTGAGGACCTAGGATCTCGGGCCAATTCGCCTTACCCTTGACACCTTTTAGACTTTTCCTTCAGCTGTTCTTTGTGTTATTTCCAGGGTTTGTTGCTGTGCTTAGCAGAAACAGGGAGAAATGAGTTGACACCATCCCTGTTCAGAACTGAGGCTCACAGGTCATTCCACACATATGTTTGAGACCCAGTTTGCATAGCCTGTGAAAAATGCAGAGATGTTTAATCCACATAACCTCTGTGTGTCAAACGGACTGGCCAGTTGGGAACAAAGAGCTAAAGAAAATGGCAAAAGGGAAACCACATGTGTCTCAAAGCAAGACGTGATTAACTGCCAAGTGAATGATATAGACAGGAAACCCTGGGGACTCCAAGGGAGGAAAGATCAATGTATCTCCGAGTCTGATCTCCACAATTCATAACCGCGGTTTTCGGTGGTCACAATGCCCAGAGGATATGATCTTAAGATTAAAGAGGCTTCTAACTGGTAATATGAAAACAAGAGCTAGAAAGTCACATCTTAAAACAAGATACTCCCCGCCCGCCACAAGTCAGCTGGTCCCTGCATTACCATATAGGGGAGAGTGGGAACCAGGGCAGGGAGAGATCAGTGGGAGACAGGTGATGAGGAAAACTCTGGGAGAATGGCTTTCATAATGCCTGCATGTGGTAACTAAAACCCCGAAGGCAGTGACTGAAAAGTGAAAGAGGTGTGTGGCTGAGTCAGTGGGATTTCCAGTTTTGAGAAAACAGCTAGCAAGCCCTCCATGTGGATGGACATGTGATGGTGGGGAAAGCTGGGAGCACAGGGCTGTGTGGAAGCAGGTCACTGGTTGGGCAGCTGTGTCCATGCAGCTGAGCGCAAACAGCGCGGCATGCCCAAGCGGGGGCTGGCAGAAGGTGGAGGCCAGATCCTGACTCAGCCTGTCAGAGTGCTCAGCGGGGGGCCTGGAGGCCCACCCCTCTGCTGTGTGCTGTGGTTGGTACCCTTTCCCCTCGGAACTTGCCGGTGTCCCTTCCATGGGTGCTCCTGGTCCAGTTTGCAGGCTTCCTGTGCTAGGTAGCGTGTAGGCACGAAGGAGGGGAGAGAGGAGGGAGGAAGAGATGAAAAATAATTCAACGTAGATGGCATATTGATTTTTTTAAAAATCAAAGATTTGCAGCCTGAAGCTCAGCAGGTGATAGGAGGAAAAGTATTGGGAAGGTTATTATTAAGGTTGGTAGCATTTAGCATACTGTTCGTATAATACAACATCCCAGCAGATTATCTGAGTTAGTCCATATGGTGCTAGCAGTTTTTTCAGTAAACATAAAAAATAATCATAGGAGTAATATTAGATGAAACATCAGAATGACTACTTTCCTTGTAATAGTTATGAAAGCGTGAGGACATATGAGGTCAGCATTTTCTGTGCGTGCATGCTCAGTCGCTCAGTCAAATCTGACTCTTTGCAACCCTGTGGACTGTAGCCCGCCAGGCTCCTCTGTCCATGGGATTCTCCGGGCAAAAATACTGGAGTGTTCCTCCAGTGTCCTCCTCCAGGGGATCTTCCTGACCCAGGGATCCAACCCAGGTCTCTTATGTCACCTGCACTGGCAGGTGGTTTCTTTGCCACTAGCACCACCTGGGAAGCCCCCAGCATTTTTTAGTTGAGTCTAAAAATCACAGTAGAGAAACCTGCACTATTATTGTTGTTGTTTGCTGCTGCTACTGCTGCTGCTGCTAAGTCGCTTCAGTCGGGTCTGACTCTGTGCGACCCCATAGACGGCAGCCCACTAGGCTCCTCTGTCCCTGGGATTCTCCAGGCAACAACACTGCAGTAGGTTGCCATTTCCTTCTCCAGTGCATGAAAGTGAAAAGTGAAAGTGAAATCGCTGTCATGTCCGACCCTCAGCGACCCCATGGACTGCAGCCTACCAGGCTCCTCCGTCCATGGGATTTTCCAGGCAATTGTTGTTGTTTAGATACAGTTAAATATTTAAAGGTGGGTACTGGGGTCGGGGGTGATGATCAATCTGGTAGTCCATCAAGCAAAGAAAGGGTTTCCCTTTTAAAGTCTGCACATTCATATTTCATTTAGTGCAAAATCAGGATTGTGCTGGATACTCTGTTGGTATCACAGGTAATTTTAAGGAGAAAAAGTTAAAATGGCAAAGAAACAGTTAAACATATAATTTTATTTTGGGTTATTCTACATAAGTTAAAGATCTGTTTGCTTTATTTGACAACAAACTGTTGATCATAGACCATGTACCAGGGATTGTTCTAGTATAATAGAGCACACAAGAGCCCCTGGCCATGTCTGTTTTGTCTAAGTCACTGTTGAAAACATCTACGATCTTGTGATGGGATGTGGAAGTGATGGGTGAGGGAGGGAGGGAGGGGTGTGAACTCCATTTGTGTCTAGAGGAGATTGATACGGAATTTAGGGATTTAAAAGGGGGCCCCATATTGTTAGGCTGTGTTTAACATGAGTGGGCTGTGTTGACAAACAGAAAGGGAAAAAGAAATCTATGACTGATTTTAGGAGGAAAAATGCCAATAATCTCATTTGTATTTATCCTGTTACACTATTTTATTTTATTTTTATTTTTACTTTATTTTACTTTACAATACTGTATTGGTTTTGCCATACATTGACATGAATCCACCACGGGTGTACATGAGTAAAATGCCAATAATCTCATTTGTATTTATCCTGTTACACTATTTTAAAGAGCATAATTTCGTTTTCCTGTTCAAATCAGTAGTCCATTGTTGAGTGTTTATAATGTATTGAACCAAAAAGTATTACCTGGAACCAGGGGGTTGTGAGGGAAGGATATTTGTTCTCTATTTTTCTAACACTCAAATAAGAATATTTTTATAATGTGATAAAAATTCTCTTTGCATATAAATATGCCTGGGAAATACATGCTTACACATCAGTCTTCCATTACTATCCTCATCATTCTGTATTTTCCAGACAAAACCAGACTCTTCCCTCCACCCTCATCCATTTTATTTTCCACACCAACCTCTCTTTGTCCTATTCCTGATAATGTCCTATTTCTTACCTTATACTCAGAGAGTCTGGCTCTCCACTTCATCATCCCTCCACAAAGTGATCTAGTGAAATATGACCTCCCCACACCCCCATGAGTCCCCAGGGCCCGGGGGACTGCCTCACACTTGCCTGTGTCCTTACTAGTGATTTCTAACCTCCCAGCCTGCACCGAGTTGCAAGCTCCCCAAGGACAGGAACTGTTTTGACAGTCAGTGTTACTCCTGGGATCATCCTCATGGAGGTTCCTTAGTGAAGATTTACTGAATTGCATGAGATAGCAAACCTTCAAATATTTGGAGGATAGTTACTCTGTTCCACCAGTATTCCAGGCTCTCCATCTTCAGTTCTTAAGGTTGATCTCTAAAGCCTTTGTCTTTCTGTTTGCTCATGTTTGGATCTTGTCCTAACAGTGTATCTAGAACTGAAAACAATGCTCTTACTGGGGCCGAGGACAACATGAAGACCAATTTCCTTGCTCTAAGTGGAAAACTGCCCACCTAGGGACATGAGGGGCATTTTGCTTTAATTATTGTGGGCAAGTCAAATCAACCAGGGCTTCCCCGGTGACTCAATGGTAGAGAATCTGCCTTCAGTGCAGGAGCCTCAGGAGACGTTGGTTCAATCCCCGGGCTGGGAAGATCCCCTGGAGGAGAGCACGGCAGCCTGCTTCAGTATTCTTGCGTGGAGAATCCCATGGACAGAGGAGCCTGGCAGGCTGCAGTCCATGGGGTCATAAAGAGTCAGACATGAAGGAAGTGACTTAGCACACGCACAAGTCAACCCGAAACTCTCTGTGGGCCAGGTGGCCGTGAGCCATGCTGCTGGGCCTGTGGCCAGGCCAACCCAGGTCTCGTGGCTGTTCCGTCTTGAAAGGCCCACCTGCCTCTCTTGCTTTAGGTGCTGAGGATACATCAACAGCATCACAACCCTTTGTTTCCACACTGAGTGGCTTTTTGCTGAAAAAGATCGAACGTGTGCTGATCTTCCAGGGATCTTAAGAGTTTGCTTCTTTTTTGCTCGCTGCGTGTGCCCCATCTGAAAGGTCTCTCTAACCTGGAGGATCCAGTCGGTCCTGTAGAACCTTCACACCACCCTGGGAGACAGTGCTGCCTTGTGAACGCCTGGCTGGGGCCGACAACCAGGAAGCTGGTCTTTCTGTGACCCCGGGCTATATCTTTCTCGCTCTGTAAAGAGATGTACTGCTCACTCCCATCTTCTCCTCTCCCTTCTTCCACATCCCACACACAAACATAAGTGAATGTTCTGATGTGACCGGCTGCAGAGATAAATTTAAGGGAGCTATCACACAGGTTTGTTTTCCTTTGATTTTAATCTCTTTCTGCCGGCAACTCTGAGGTGCCTAGCCTGACTCCCTTCCCTGTAAAGGAAAATAACTCTGGAATGCCCTCCCCAGTTCTTAGGGTCAACCTTTAATTAAGTAAGGTATGTAGCAGGTTTCTACCTGGCCATGTAGAGGTGGACACACACACACGGTCTGTGAATGTGAGGGGCCTGAGTGGTTTTTGCATTGGAGACCCCTGTTCAGATCCCATGGGCAAGGGCAAGTGTGTTGTCCCTTCATACCAGGGCTCCAACATGGGGCTTGTAGTTTGTTGAGCACCATGGCACCCCACTCCAGTGTTCTTGCCTGGAAAATTCCATGGATGGAAGAGCCTAGTAGGCTGCAGTCCATGGGGTTGCTAAGAGTCGGACACGGCTGAGCGACTTCACTTTCACTTTTCACTTTCATGCGATGGAGAAGGAAATGGCAACCCACTCCAGTGTTCTTGCCTGGAGAATCCCAGGGACGGGGGAGCCTGGTGGGCTGCCGTCTATGGGGTTGCACAGGGTCGGACACGACTGAAGCGACTTAGCAGCAACAGCAGCAGCAGCATGGACAGTCCTTTCTGCTGAACTTGCTATAAATTATAACTTTGGTGGGTAGGTACTTATAATATTTTGCTTTATACAGGTTAAACCTACTTTTACGCTGTGATTCTTAGGGCATGAAGCTTCCATTTCCCCCTCAGTCAGAGGCAACGGTAATGACTCATCATATAATACCCGGGAGTTCCTTATTTCCTATTCCACTTTCTGTTCCTCGCTCAGGAAAGGCTTGTCTGTCGCCACACTCCGGAGATAATCTGTCGCCTGTTGTTCAGCAATGCTGACATGTTCTGTCGTGAAAAGGAATGGATGATAGACAAAGTGCTCGTGAAATTTCTTTCACGGCATAATACTGAAGGGTCGAAATTAGGCATCTGTAAGGAATGTCACTGAATCGTTTCCATTTATTTTTAGGTAAAAACAAGGCCTTGCAGGAGAGGGATAACTTTTGTGGTAGAGTAAAAACAGGCCCTCAAACTGCAACTTGCTGATAACCACCAGATGCAGCTTCATGTCAATCAGTTTAAGCCAAGCTCTGCGGCAGTAACACACAGCCCCTGACGGCGTGGCTTCCGGCAGACGTTCCCCGTCTCTCATGATTCCGCTTCAGTTCTGCTTCAGGAAACACTTCCTCCCACGGCCCCGGCTTCTTCTCACATCCGTGTGGGAGGGCCTTGTGCTTGCTGCCGCTGTCTTCCTGCTCTGCCGCTGGTCTCACGCGCGGCTGTCTTCCAGTGCACGCACATTAGTCGATCCTTCCTTTAGTGACCCATTGTATTACCTTCACTTGTGCATGTTTGCACTGAAACTATATATATTTTTAAAAAGCATCTTTTGTGGACAAGGAAAGTATAAGAGGATGAGAAATTAAATACAGTTGGATTCTTGATAGCTGTTTGATGTACGTATACAATTTTCAAATTTGCTGTGACTATTTTTTACTAAAACCATCTTCACTTTTGAGTGGTTACAAAGTCTGTATAAAAACATTTGAAAACTTAGCCTCTCCCCCCATCCCTTGCAGTAGTATAGAGGATTTATGTTTACATGTGCCTATGTATGCGGAGAATTCTCTAGACTCTGAATATGCTGTAAAAAAGACCAAAAGGCGGGATTTTTATACCCTTTTAAAAACTGAATGCTTCCTACAAGGGCACTGGAATGGCTTTATGGAACATTGTCCTACTTCCTTAAATGATAAAGAAATGTGTAAAAAAAATTGACATGATCATCATTAGTAAAAATATATCCTTCTGCCAGTCTTTCTGCAGAATATTATTTTTGCATTAAAATTTAATTTTTTCTTAATATTAGACTGTGCTCAGCCTTGGCTTTCAGAGCATTGGACGTTTCTAATTGGAGCAAATGTCTGTCTCTTGGGCACCAGAAATATGACAAGTACAGCCGAGTCATTACTGTGTCAAAATTCATTTCTACTTGTTTATAACACACATCTTTGAGTTCCTATTAAGATATCCCACCATCATAAAAATTTTTTGGAGGCAATTCTCCATCAAAGGATCTTGAGTTCACTGTAATAAAGTGTCACAAAAGAAACTTAACAGCTTCCTATAATTTTAATTGCTACCTTGAAATAATTATGTCTGCTGCTGTTGCTGCTAAGTCGCTTCAGTCGTGTCTGACTCTGTGTGACGCCGTGAATGGCAGCCCACCAGGCTCCGCCGTCCCTGGGATTCTCCAGGCAAGAACACTGGAGTGGGTTGCCATTTCTTTCTCCAATGCATGAAAGTGACAGTGAAGTCGCTCAGTCATGTCTGACTCTTAGCGACCCCATGGACTGCAGCCTACCAGGCTCCTCCGCCCATGGGATTTTCCAGGCAAGAGTACTGGAGCTGGGTGCCATGGCCTTCTCCGGTAATTATGTCTAGAGGACAGAATACAGTATATTTTATTATCCATCAGTTTCTTTTTTTCATATGAGTTCTGGGTTTGTACAAGTCAATTATTTTTTGATAGTTTCTGTAAATAATGTTCAATTATATTTTATCACTTTTACTTTACTACAGCACCGTGGTGATGAACGAAGCATTCCTAAGCACTGTAGTTCTTTACGGTATTGTGTGCAGTAATGCCTTGTTAGCATCCACAAAGTTTCAATAGGTATATATCTGTATAGAGAGGATTCCCGGGTGGCTCAGTGGTAAAGAATCCACCGGCCAATGCAGGAGATGCAGGAGTGTCAGGTTCGATGTCTGGGCTGGGAAGATTCCCTGGAGAAGAAAATGAAAACCCACTCCAGTATTCTTGCCTGGGAAATCCCATGGACCGAGGAGCCTGGCAGGCTACAGTTCATGGGGTCTCAAAGCGTCAGACACGACTGAGCGGACACGCACATACCTATACAGAGACAGATAGAGATATCACCATTTACTAGAAAATGTTTGAAATTCATCTTTGCTACACTTACAAGTTGGAAAAGTCCTACAAGGTGAATGAGGGTTGGAAAAAAAACAAGCAATACCTTCTGTGTATAATTGTCAGAGTGGCAAGTTGTTATTTAAGCAGCATATTGTTTTTTTTGTATTTAAAATTTTTAATTTCCCTACATTTATATAATGCTAAATGTCTATGAAAAGACGTCACTGATCCTGTATCAGAAGGACATTTTATTTGGGATTTGGGTTTGTGTGCAGCAGAGGTAAAGATCTATGTCATCTGTTCACACACATTCACAATAAGACCCTGCAATTAGTATACAAGGTAAGTTATGCCATGAAGCCCCTAAGTTAATCCATGACCTTGGGCACACAGTCAGACCCACAGACACAGTTTCATATCCACTCATCATCTGTTACATCTGCGTAATGGCTCACACGGTTGTATGGGGGAGAGCTGCCTGTTTCCAGCTGTGGACCGTTTTTGGAGGTAGTAGAGGATCACGGGAACAGGGGCTGTGGACGGAAGCCAGCTCCTCAGTTAGGTCCTTTGCAGAATGCTTTGTCGCCCTCTCTCCCGTGCTGTCTGCTCACTGTGTTTGTAGAACCACCCTTCACCTTGCCTCTCATTTTCACCATTTCCTGACTGCTTTTAACAACTGGCATCCACCCCACCCCCCTGCACCACACCGCTACTCCTAAAACACAGCCCCAGAAAGGATGTTATAAAATAGCTTTCTCAGTTCATTTCTCAGCCACTTCTGTACAGGATGAAATAATAGATTTTGGTGACTTTGAGAAGTTACAGCTATTCCTGATCCTCCATCTTCAAAGGCTTATAGTTTGGACACAGAACGATTTAAAATTGACCACAATGCGCTTTTTATTTACATGGCACATCCTCTTCTAGATATTTGCAAATTCAATAGAGGGGCATTGTTCTAAAGAAGGAAAGGGAAATGAACATTTGTGAGTAGCTGTGTGAGTCTGTTTCTGATCCTTTCTCAAATGCATTTTGCATATCAAACAAATTCCAAAAAAAATCATCACATGTTGGGGAGTATTGTGTTCATGTTCTATAATGAAGGAAAGTCTAACGATATATTAGATATTCAATCTAGGGTCACACAACTGCCAGGATGCACAGGTGGTGTTAAATGTCTGTCCCTACTCAGTTCAGTTCAGTTCAGTCGCTCAGTCGTGTCCGATTCTTTGCAACCCCATGGACTGCAGCACGCTAGGCCTCCGTGTCCATCACCAACTCCTGGAGTTTACTCAAACTCATGCCCATTGAGTTGGTGATGCCATCCAACCATCTCATCATCTGTCATCCCCTTCTCCTCCCGCCTTCAGTCTTTCCCAACATCAGGGTCTTTTCAAATGAGTCAGTTTGTCATATCAGGTGGCCTAAGTATTGGAGTTTCAGCTTCAGCATCAGTCGTTCCAATGAATATTCAGGACTGATTTCCTTTAGGATGGACTGGTTGGATCTCCTTGCAGTCTAAGGGACTAAGAGTCTTCTCCAACACCACAGTTCAAAAGCATCATTTCTTCAGTGCTCAGCTTTCTTTATAGTCCAACTCTCACATGCATACATGACTCCTGGAAAAACCACAGCTTTGACTAGATGCACCTTTGTTGGCAAAGTAATGTCTGCTTTTCAATATACTGTCTAGGTTGGTCATAGCTTTTCTTTCAAGGAGCAAGTGTCTTTTAAATTCATGGCTGCAATCACCATCTGCAGCCACCCCCCCAAAAATAGTCTGTCACTGTTTCCATTGTTTCCCCATCTATTTAGCATGAAGTGATGGGACCAGAGGCCACAACCTTAGTTTTCGGAATGTTGAGTTTTAAGTCAACTTTTTCACTCTCCTCTTTCACTTTCATCAAGAGACTCTTTAGTTCTTCTCTTTCTGCCATAAGGGTGGTGTCATTTGCATATCTGAGGTTATTGATAATTTGCCCAGCAATCTTGATTCCAGCTTGGGCTTCATCCAGCCCAGCATTTCTCATGATGTAATCTGTATATAAGTTAAATAAGCAGGGTGACAAAACATAGCCTTGACGTACTCCTTTTCCTATTTGGAACCAGTCTGTTGTTCCATGACCAGTTCTAACTGTTGATTTTTGACTTGCATACAGATTTCTCAAGAGGCAGGTCAGGTGGTCTGGTATTCCCATCTCTTGAAGAATTTTCCACAGTTTATTGTGATCTTCCCAGTCAAAGGCTTTGGCGTAGTCAATAAAGCAGAAGTTGATGTTTTTCTGGAACTCTCTTGCTTTTTCAGTGATCCAGCAGATGTTGGCAATTTGATCTCTGGTTCCTTTGCCTTTTCTAAAACCAGCTTGAACATCTGGAAGTTCATGGTTCACGTACTGTTGAAGCCTGGCTTGGAGACTTTTGAGCATTACTTTACTAACTGTGTGAGATGAGTGCAATTGTGTGGTAGTTTGAGCATTCTTTGGCATTGCCTTTCTTTGGGACTGGAATGAAAACTGATCTTTTTCAGTCCTGTGGCCACTGCTGCATTTTCCAAATTTGCTGGCATATCGAGTGCAGCACTTTCACAGCATCGTCTTTCTTACCTGGTCCCAAATTGCACAGCCATGAATGTGAGGCTTCCTTTTGAAGTTCCCACCATACAGACCCCTTTTCAGATTTCAGGGCTCAGGCATGGATCTTGATGCCTCTTGTTAATGTAGCCTGGATGGTGCTTGACGTTCCCAGTAATGACCAGCTCTTACCCGGTGCTTGCTGAGTGCCAGGCACCGTATCGGCATGTTTCCCACATTATCTCACCTCATCCTCTTCCTGACTCTATTGAGTTGAGCACCATTACTACCCACATTTTACAGGTAAGGAAACTGAAGCCTAGGGAGGTTAAGCAATTCACCCTAGGTCACACAGTAAGTTAGAGAGCCAGGATCTGCACCCAGTTGTCTGTTCTCAGCACCCACATTCCCAACCACTAGGGTCCACGTGCCTGGGATTAGTCAGTCCTTAGTGGAAGAAACAGAAGAGCCCTGGTAAAGGGCAGCGTGTTGAAGGAGAGGACTTCTGTCTTTGCCCCATTTCTAATAACAAGTGATATAGTCAGATAAGGCTTTTATTGGGTTGGCCAAAAAGTTGATTTGAGTTTTCCCTAATGGCAAATTTTTTGGCCAGCCCAGTGTTTTAGATAGCTATTTTCCTAATAAAGCTTAGAAATAGTAATATGCAGGATTGGATAATCAGGGAAGGAGGAAAAGCAGAACTTTGGAGGGAAGGTCAAGGGGAGCATCTTCAGGATGGGGGCAGTGGGACACAGGGAAGCAAGTAAGGGTTTCAGTCTTAGAAAGCCCAGGACTTCTCTGAAATGGAAGAACTCAACTGGTACCTCTTGTCTCTAAACAAGGCAAGTTAGTATCTCATTTTTAATTCTCAGAGAACTCAGTCACTCCAGATTTGCAAATGACAATATTTACAAGTGAACTCACCATTTGTAATATTAATTCCAATTCAGATGTCTTTTTTCTGACCCTGTGTCTGCCCATCCTATTTGTCACTAAGTGATTGTAAACATCTGACAATAAATTGCACATATACATCAGTTTGGAAATGGGTCTGGACAAGGGAAAGGCTACCCACTCCTGTATTCTTGCCTGGAGGATTCCATGGGCAGAGGAGTCTGGCAGGCTACAGTCCATGGGGTCCCAAAGAGTCAGACACGACTGAGTGGCTAACACAACACTTGGAAATGGGACACGCACATCTTAATTTCATCATATCAGTGAGAGTGATGAAGAACTTCTTGAGTCATAGGCAGTGTGCCATTGGCAAATGAGCATTTGGCAGTTAAACAAGTTAGTAATTAGAGAAAAACAATCAACCAGGATGATGGCCTGGTAGGTATTTTGAAAAGAGAAATCCTTGGAAGAATCACAGACACTCTAAATAATTTTTCCAAAGGAATCCTCTTCATGGATTGAAACTCAGAAAGATGTTCTCAAGGACAGACATTCAGTTTTTGTCAGAAACATTATTTTGAAGAGTAGTTATGACTTGATTCATTCTTTACTCATGACAGAGTAGATATTAAATTAGAATAGTAAAATGCTGAACTATAAATTAATAAATGTTCTTTCTTAGTTTGTTGTATACATTCTCCGTCTGTGAGTTTAAAATGGTTAAGTCTATTGTTTTAATCTTAATTTTGTAAAATAAAATGATTTCATTGATACGGCAATGCGCTCAAGGCACACACCAAAGCCAAACCCACTCCGTTTTTGTTCAGCCATACTATTTTCATTATTACTAGCACTAATGATTTCTTGTGATCATTCAAATAAGAAACAGTTAATTGTCTCTGATACCCCAGGCATTGGAATCCAGAATACTGTGACTTTCTATCTCTTTTACCAAAGAGAATATTGAGATTCAACATATAATTTCCTTGTTCCTCTCTTGGAATGTCTATCACATATTTCCCCCCACACCCACTTTCCTTTATCTTGTTTCCCCTCTTATTTTTGGATGGATTACAAAGCGAAAACAAAACCCGAGGAACCTAACCGCAAATGTAGAAATAGTTGAGGACAGAAAGAACGGAAAGAGAATTCACTTAATCTTACTGTTAGGTTACACTGAGTTTCACAATTAAGTTATTTGTCCAAACTTACTTGACACAGTTGAACATGTAGTTAAGATTTAGCTATAAAATCACTGTTAGTAATGGTTTGTCTCTTATAAAATCAAACTGCTGATATTAGAGATTTGATGGTAAAAGTTTCTCTGTAATGGCTAGGGAAAATATAAAAGAGAGTTTTTTTTAAGTACTTGGAAAGAGTAAAAAATATCACCTCATGGTTATTGTGTAAAAAGACATTTTATTCTATTTCTTGTCACTGACATATTATTTTAAGGGCTTTTAAAAGACATACCTAGAAGCCTGTGAGTGTTTTAGGACATTCAACACCAAGCGGCATTTATACATGTCCCCCAAAGTTTATCTTTTCTCCTATCTTTATAGAAACTAAAAGGAAAGATACTTTACTTGTAATGGAAACAGTTAAATAAATAAAACGGTTTTGATACATGAATGTTAGCAGCAATAAGTTATCCAAAGTGGGTGTGTTGAGTACGTTTACATGAACCAGTTCACTAAATTCTTGACAGCCCCATCGGGTTGGTACTATCATTTTCCCAACTTATAGATGAGAAATCCGAAACCTGAGTAACTTGCTCAAGGTCACCTTGAAAGGGACTTTTCTTTTCTCCCAACTCAAATTTTAGTTGGAGAATGTAAATTCAGGATACATCCAGAGGTTTCCCACCTGTTCCCCCCACCCCGACCCAATTCATCTCCCTCCAGTTGAGGATTAGATGGTGTCATGAGGTAATGGCAGGGGAGACTCATTTTTTGAGGTGTTTTTTTTTCCCCCATGTCTATTTTTTCTTGTGTTTTGTTTGTTTTTTGTTTTCTGTTTGTGACAGCGTTTTTCAATCTCAGATGTCTTCCTGGAGGAACTGTTGGTTTGGGATCGAGGATGATGGCTCTGCCTTAGATTTCCTGGGCTGTGTGTTTAGGATTTAAATTCTTCCTCAGGATTAGGCAGAGGGCCCCTTTGGGGACAACAGGAGAAGCTCATTTATGGGGGAGAGATGTGCTCTTTAACAAGGCCCTTGTTCTCCACTATTTTCATTCGTCTTCCTTTTCCTTTGAGTTTTTCTGTTCCGCGTGGAACAGAAGTGAATGGAATTGCAAGAAAAATGCATGCATACAAAGCCCAGCAAAGGCTCAGCAGGTGGATGCAGCCGGGCACTATGGGAGCTTTTGCAGGATTTAATTTGGAAGAGTCTCTGAGACTGGGAGATTCCCAAAGGAATGAGTGATATTGTTGTAGCCACATGTTCCAGGAAATAAACTCACTCAGGAGGACAATGCAAATAGTGGAGTGCAGTCTATTGCACCGGCAGACCCAGGGCAGAGTCTCCTCTTAGCCAAGGACCCCGACCAGTTTTTGTGAAAACCTTATATACCTTAAGCATACATACCCAAACCCACCTCCCCAAATTCCCTGAAACTAGTCTGAACAAAGGAAAAAACAAAGATACAATCAAAGTTAATCCATGATTCATATGCCTTAAACCCTAATTCATGTGCCTTAAGCCTAGGTAGTTAACAGTGGACAATTGTCAATAGGCCTGTGGTCATACCCCAATAAGCATAGTAGAATGTATGGTTCTATTCAGTTACACAGATAATTAGGGTATTCTTTTAGGTGATGGAGAGTCTAGATAGGAGCCTTGGGGCTCTTCCATGGGTTGGGGCGGGGGGTGGTTTTCCAGTTGGTGTGTCGTTTCCATGGATACTGGGCATAGAGCTCAATGTCCACAGTCCGGCCCAAGATGGAGTCCTGCGCTCCAGATGGAGCTTGTTCTGTCTGTTTCCTCCTTCAATACAGAATTTGAACACTGCAGGCAGGAAACTGCCAGGCCTTCCTCAAGGCAGAGTGCAGAGAGCTCCGAGGGCCCCAGACTGGGATCTGTACCATGCAGACCAGCATGGGGGAAAGGAGGTCAGTCAGCCCAAGTGAGAGGACCTTGTGTTGCAGAGGACTGGAAAAGTAATCTGGCTTTATTGCTCTTGCATTGAGTGTCGTGATCTCCCTATTGAAAAGGAGTCCAGAGCTTCAGTCTAGATGCTTGATTGTGGCTGAAGGATGCTCTGTTCCGACTCCCCGAGCTCTCTTCCAAGGTTTATCCCCCACTAGTCTTTTGGTTGACTCCAAGACTGAAAAAACAGGATGTCTCAGTATTCCCCATGCAGCCCAGGCATGCTTCCCGCCTCTCCTAGCTGATTTACAACCTCCACCCACACCCTACCCTACAGCTGGTCCTAAAGACCCCCCACCGTGATCTTCCTGGTCAGATGCCACTTCCACTTCCTGTGAAAGTTTCACACAGTTCATCGATACTTACCTCTTTTTTCATTTTCTATTCCATGAACTCGTTTAGGTGTTTGTTTATTTTTCCAATCTGTTACAGTATTTAGTGGGGTTCCTGGTGGCTCAGACGGTAAAGAATCTGCCTGTAATGTAGAAGACTCGGGTTTGATCCCTGGGTTGGGAAGATCCCCTGGAGAAGGAAGAAAGTATTCTTGCCTGGGAAGTCCCATGGACAGAGGAGCCTGGTGGGTTACAATCCATAGGGTTGCAGAGAGTCAGACCCGACTGAGTGACTAGCGCATGCACACACACACACACACACACACACACACAGTATTTCATACAGGGCTTTACACTAAATAGGTGTGGAATAAACATTTACCTAATGACTGAATAGATCAAATAACACATTCACTGGCATGCGGGCAACAAAATGTTGCCAAATAGAAACCCACAAGTGACACGTCTTCAAAAGGATGCTTTTATCTCAGACATAGGCAAGGCCTGCTGGGTAATGCACAAATGAAAAGGCACAGTCATGGCTTAAAGGTTGGCGATTAGTTATTCATTTGTATGTAATTAGGGATTAAAGCTGCCTGAGATAGTCTAGCCTCCTAAGTAGGTTATAAATGACCCTCCCACATGCCCATTCTTAGTATTATTTTCTTAACAAACCATTTTACCCAAGTATCAAAAAATAAATGTAAATTTTGGCCTAGTTTTTATTTATCTATTGTTGATTTCTAAGTAGGGTGGCCCACCTTAATTGGTTTCCCTCTGTTCTTGATAACTCAGTCTACAAGGGAAACATCATGTCTGAATTTGAGGTGTGTGATGGGGAAATTGTGGAGATGCTGGTGTCTCCTGATCCCCCAGGAGGAGGTCAGAGCCTCCCTTTGGACCATCACCATATTTTGAGTTCATGATCCTTCCCTCTGTCATACTGCAGGATAGAAACGAGTCTGCGAAGCAGGGGTTGTGAGTGTCTCAGAGCTTAGGAGAAGGTTTCACAGGGGACACATGTGAAGCGTTTAGAAAATCATTGAAGTAGATAACTGAAGAATTTCTATCTGTCCAAAATTCAGTAACTGACTTTGCACATATGTAGTTATTTATAGTAATCATTCAGTGCATTTTTTTTTTACTTTTACTGAAAATAAAGGCTTCCCTGGTGGCTCAGGTGGTAAAGAATCTGCCTGCAATGTGGGAGACCCGGGTTCGATCCCTGAGTTGGGAAGATCCCCTGGAGGAGGAAATGGCTCCCCAGTATTCTTGCCTGGGAAATCCTATGGACAGAGGAGCCTGGCAGGCTATAGTCCATGGGGTTGCAAAGAGTCAGACACGACTGATTGACTAACACTTGCACTTTTGTTGAACTATAGTTGATTTACAATGTTGTATTAATTTCTGCTATGCAGCAAAATAGTTCAGTTATACACTCACACACACACATATATATATTCTTTTTCATAACTCTTTTCCATATGGTTTATCACAGGGTATTGAATAGTTTTGCCTGTGCTATACAGTGGCCCTTGTTTATCCATCAGGTATGTAACAGTTTGCCTCCAGGCTGTGTATTTTGAATGTTCTCCAGGCCTGTGCCGGCGTGAGGCAGAGCCCTCTGTCACATCCCTCAAACTCTTCTTGAGAAGTGCTGAGTGGGTGCTAAGATTTCTGTCTACAGCCTTTGCATTCCAACCCCAAGCATCTTCCAAGTGCAGGGCTTACTTTCAGAGAACATGACTTCTCTAGCGATTATTTTTCCCAGAGTTTAGAGCTGAGCCATGTGTAATATGCCTGTGGACTAGGCTTTAGAGTCAGCAAGAAGCCAACTGAAGGAATCACCGTTTGCATAATCTGGATCACAGATTGTTTCCCTGGTGCGGATAAGGCTGATGGTGAGGTCCTCATTGTCCCTGGCTAGACAGCATGGGACAGAAGTGAAACAAGCGGAAAACAGAAACCATCCCCAGTGGTCTTCATGAAGAGCAGGAAGGGCTGGACTCCATCCCCTTTGGTGGGGACCACTGGGATGCCTGGGTGAGTGGTCTGACTTCACAGGTGAGAAGGTGTAATGGGAACCAAGAAGCCTCGATGGGGCTTCTGATCTCTGCTCTTCACCTGTCTCTGGAGAGGGAGTCATGGTTGCCACCAGTCTACAAGGAAGATGTAGCTGGTTTCCTCAGAGTTCCATGAGCCTAGGAGTTTTATTGGGTCAAAGAATTGTTTTCTTGCTGCTTGTTTTGCTAAATAGACAAGCAGAGAATTATGCATTTGTGTCTTCTGCATCCACGTATTAACGTGATCCTGGTGGTGTCTGAAAGAGACACTGTTACTTTGAAGGAGTATAAATGCCAAACTAATTCTCATTAAAAGGATACCAGGTCTTAAAATCATGTTTGTCTCCCAAGAACCAGCTGAAGGCCATTCTTTGCTTGCTGGTTCCTCTGTGCATGGTCCCTATCTCTGCACCAGCTCTCATTGTCCTGTATTCAGAGTTATTTCTGTGTGTCCACTCGTCTCTGAGGACGAGGTCAGCTCGGGAGGAGGGTTAGGTCTTGCCTTTGTCCCTCTGGCATTAGTGCAGTGGTGTGGAATTTTAATGCAGTTTTCTGTGGCATGCTTGAATGGCGGAATCACATTAAAGAGCATACATCACAGATTCATCCAAACTCCTTAGCACTGTTTCTCTAAAAGTCTGTTTTAAAAAAATACCCAAGAGAGGTCCATTTCTTTTCTTAATTGAATGTAAAAAGATGTATATTTTAAACCATGATTATTATATTTCATCTTGAAAAAGAGATCTCTTTCTGGACTCGGATCCCATGGGTTATTGACCATATGTCACCCTGGGTAGAGGGAAGCTCCTTGGGCGCTCTGGCACCCGCCGCCTCGTCTTGTCCTTCTTTGAACAGCCAGGGCCAAGCATGGCTCATAGCACGTTAAGTGCTGAAAAAGCCAAAGAGTCAGAAGTAGGAGAGCATGTTGATTCTTCCATAGGATGTCAGCTTCCCAACCTGCGGGGAGAGAAGGGCTGCTGCTTGTTATTTTCTTCAGGTCAGAGCGCCTGTCACGTGGTGTAATTTGATGTGGCTGGGAATCTTTCACCAAGAACTCTAGATTTCTGAAGAAGCAGGAATTCAGATTCTCCACCATCCGTGAGTCTGCTTTGCCTTGAGTTTTTGTCTGATCAACTCTACTTTACTTATTAAGACATTCCTGAGTATGGATGTTATTACTGATAGGGCAGTCACTAGTACATTTAAGTAGCTTTAGTTTTTAGTGAGAAATATTCACATTGTGACAACCTGTGTGCTAAGTCACTTCAGTCGTGTCTGACTCTTTGTGACCCTGTGGACTCTAGCCCATCAGGCTCCCGTGTCCATGGGATTCTCCAGGCAAGAATACTGGAGTGCGTTGCCAGGTCCTCCTCCAAGGGATCCTCCCAACCCAGGGATCGAACCCACGTCTCTTACATCTCCTGCATTGGCAGGCAGATTCCTTACAACTAGCACCATCTGGGAGGCCCTTGTGATAACATGCAAAGAATATAATCAACTCTATGTGAGAGTTGGACTGTGAAGAAGGCTGAGCGCTGAAGAATTGATGCTTCTGAACTGTGATGTTGGAGAAGACTCTTGAGAGTCCCTTGGACTGCAAGGAGATCCAACCAGTCCATTCTGAAGGAGATCAACCCTGGGATTTCTTGGGAAGGAATGATGCTAAAGCTGAAACTCCAGTACTTTGGCCACCTCATGCAAAGAGTTGACTCATTGGAAAAGACCCTGATGCTGGGAGGGATTGGGGGCAGGAGGAGAAGGGGATAACAGAGGATGAGATGGCTGGATGGCATCACTGACTCAATGGACATGAATCTGAGTGAACTCCGGGAGTTGGTGATGGACAGGGAGGCCTGGCGTGCTGCGATTCATGGGGTTGCAAAGAGTCAGACACGATTGAGCGACTGAACTGAACTGAACTGAACCCAAGATAATCAACCCCAAGGCCAGTTGTGGCCATTAGAGCAAAAAGTTAATACAAGTAGACTTATTTTAAATACAGAGAACTCATAGAAGGCAGAAGTGGGTGAGGTTGAAAGCCAACATTCGGTCTCATGATGATGAACATCCGAGCAAAAGTTGCAAATAGAGACTTCAGTGGGAAGGATGACCTACTGGTCCCAGTTTTAAATAAAGTACCAATCTGAGAGAAACATACAAGAAGGGAAGCACCAGAAGACTCCGCAAAGATCGCCCTCAGCTCCATTATTACACAAGAGACCATGAACAGTCAGCAGAGGGGTAATAGGAAGCTGCTGAGAAACTATTATTCCACACTGGGCTTCTTTTTTTAACCAAGTTGAGTTCATTAGAAATAGATTACCAGGTAATAATTTGACAGTTATGGAGGGCAGTAAATGTATGAAAAGGGAGAAAGGATCTTCACTAAAATGAGGAAAAACCCTTTCACTCAATAAACTATATATTTTTTTTTTTTTCAGAGGAAAAGGGATCTTTGGGGTTTGAGAAGAAGACAGTGACACATTTTTTTTAAAGATCAGAGAATTATTGTCCGTGTAATAATATCATCATCCAGTGAAAACCGAATACATCACGTGTGACTCTTCTAAAGTCAGTGGACTAGCATGTTTCTACATCCCCAGGGTTCAAATAATGGGCTGTCACCCTCTTCTTAGTTTTTGTGGGAGCCACTTCAGGGTCCTCAGGACTGCAGGGCATCCCTGGGTCCTCCCCGGGCTTTGGAGGAAGGGGCTGAGTTGTGTGTTTCACTTGCTGTGCGCTCTCTGCAGCTTTGAGGTCCTAGGGGCAGTTTCTCTTCCGTGACAGCTTGGCATAGGCTCAGGGAAGATACAGTCGACTGTTTCAGCCAGAGGTCCCTGGCAGACTTCGAACAGGGATGGGGTTTTAGTGAACTTTTGAATGGCCATTAATCTGGGAACAGGCTGGGTCGTATTCACGACAGCCACTGTTGATGTGGTGATGCTGCCAACAATGTCCTCCAACAGGGAAGGAGGATGGGTTTCTTCTGTTTTTTTTCTCCGAATCTCTTATGACTGCTTCTCAGGGAAGAAAAATCTGTTGGGAGTAAGACACAGATGGTGGTGTCACTGAGCCAGGTGTGTGGTGGGCATGGGTGGAGAGGGGATTCAGTCACGGCTCCTCTGGTCTAGAGAGGAGGGGGGCATGGTTCTAGCCAAGGCCAACTTGGAAAACTTCCTTGATTCCTCCCTTCCCCTAGTCAGAGCTAAGGGCTTCTGTGAGTTATCAGTACCATCCTCTATTGTGCTGACTGTATACCTACCCCAGGACCTTTGCATCTGCTCTGCCTTTGCCAGGAAGATTCCTTCCCTAGCTCTTCAGAGGGCTCTTTTCCCTCTTTGTTCAGAGTCTCAGTTCCAATATTATCTTTACAGAGAAGCTTTTTCTCGACTGTATCTAATATAGCCTCTCAGCAGTCCCTCTATCACAGCACCCATATTTTCTGAAGCTGCCTTGTTCATTCATTTTCTTCTTTATTATTTTTGTTTCCTCTCTTGCTCTTCCCCTTGCCATCTGGAATATAAACTCATTGTCATATGTTGCTAGGAGAGCACCTAGCACTTAGCAAGTACTTAATAGACATCTTTTATTATTCCTTTTTAGTTTTTAAAATTAACTTTTGTTGGAATATGGTTGCTTTGCAATGTTGTGTTAATTTCTGCTGTGCAACAAAGTGAATCGGCCATCTGTGTACATATATTGGATTTGTTTCCATTTAAGTCACCTCGGAGCATTCAGTAGAGTTCCCTGAGCTGTGTATGGTAGGTTCTCATTAGCTATCTATTTTATGTACATTGTCACTAGTGTAAGAATGTCAGTCCCAACCTCCCAGTTCATTCAGCCCTCACCCCTTTCCCCACTTGGTGTCCATACATTTGTTCTCTACATCTGTGTCTCTATTTCTGCTTTGCAAATAAGATCATCTATACTATTTTTCTAGATTTCACATATATATGTTATCTAAAAGCATCTTTTGGCATCACGGACTTGATGGACGTGAGTCTGAGTGAACTCCGAGAGATGGTGATGGACAGGGAGGCCTGGCGTGCTGCGATTCATGGGGTCGCAAAGAGTCGGACACGACTGAGCGACTGAACTGAACTGAAAAGCATCTTTTAAATGCATGATGATGATAAGCATCTCAGTGTAATATAAAATTTATGCTGCTGCTTACCTGAATGTTTCCCCCAGTAGACTATTATAACTACATCTCACTCATGTTTGTATCTTCAGCCCTTGGCACACTCGGTAAGTGTTGAATAATTGACTATAGACAGGGGTGACCAAGGTACCTGAAAGATAAGCCGTGTGTATCTTTTAAAAGATTGACCAGTTGATTGATCTCAACAGGCTGTTTAGCCATGACGTCATCATTGCCTCAGGCTCATTCTTTTTGTTACCATCCTTAGTAGTAGTCCTGTCAGTAACTCAGTCCTGTCCGACTCTTTGCAACTTCATGGACTGTGGCCTGCCAGGCTCCTCCTCTGTTCATGGGACTCTCTAGGCAAGAATACTTGAGTGGATTGCCATTCCCTTCTCCGGAAGATCTTCCTGACCCAGGGATTGAACCCCAGGTCTCCTGCACTGCAGGCAGATTCTTATTGTGTAACTTCTTTCCTCAAAGTTACTTCATTGTCACAAGGTAGTTGCTGCAGCTCCAGCCATCATGTTGCTTTCCCTGCTAGGAAGGAGGGGAATGGACAGAAGAAGGGCTACCAGCTGAGTAACTCTCTACTTAAGGAACTTCCTCAGATGTCCCAACAGATAACTTGTTGTATCTCATTGAAAGAGATTGAACCACATGGGTAGTCACTGCAGAAATTGGGAAATATGACTTATCAAGTGAGTACATTGCCTCATCCAACAAAACTTGGGTGCAGTTAGTAAAGAGGAAGGGGAAAATGGATGGGTAATACGTAGTTAGCCATCTCTGCCACTACCTGTAATTGAGATTATATAAAATTGGAAGGTTTACTGCACATGGCATGCAAGGCAGCTCTAGTAAGCATAACATGACAACAGGGTGGTAACTTCTTAGACTGCCTGAAAGACTTCTCCCTGCAGAAATCTTTTAGGCAAAGCTTCTCCTAGCAGGAATGGCTGCTGAATCTTCTACGGAATTTGGGGGAATTTTTGGCAGTTACTGTGAATTTAGAGCAGCGCTGAGCCAGTTTCTTTTGCTCTGACTGCCAGAGGAACTCCCATGCACTGTCCATACCCTGATGACTGGCTGTCACTGGGACCCTCCTTCTTGGAGAGAGGGGGCTTGACTCTCCTGATTTTGTCTCCACAGAAGTAGAAGCTCATTTCCCTATTCAGGGCTTCAAAGCAGTATTCCGGAAATACTCATTCTNTGCCAGAGGAACTCCCATGCACTGTCCATACCCTGATGACTGGCTGTCACTGGGACCCTCCTTCTTGGAGAGAGGGGGCTTGACTCTCCTGATTTTGTCTCCACAGAAGTAGAAGCTCATTTCCCTATTCAGGGCTTCAAAGCAATATTCCGGAAATACTCATTCTCCACTGATGGGTCTTCAGCCTCTGCAGACCTTTTCTGATTCCCTTTAATATGGACCTAGTAATCTGAACTAGTCCTAGTAATCAGGACTCTTGCCTGGAAAATCGCATGGATGGAGGAGCCTGGTGGGCTGCAGCCCATGGGATCGCGAAGAGTCGGACACGACTGAGCGACTTCACTTTCCCTTTTCACTTTCACGCATTGAAGAAGGAAAGGGCAACCCACTCCAGTGTTCTTGCCTGGAGAATCCCAGGGATGGCGGAGCCTGGTGGGCTGCCGTCTCTGGGGTCGCACAGAGTCGGACATGACTGAAGCGACTTAGCAGCAGCAGCAGCAGCAGCAATCTGGAGCATGAAGAAAGGGAGTGAGGAGGTGGTGGTCAGGAAACAAAGGTGAGGATTCGACAGACAGAAAACAAAATAAAGTGGAATTGCCTCCTGGTTCTAGTTCTAGTTTTGGTTTCTGAAAACAAGTTATCTGGAAGATAATTTGGAAAAACTCAAAAATTCTATCTACTTAAGAGGGATATTTTTCTAATTACTTCAGTTCAGTCGCTCAGTCGTGTCCGGCTCTTTGCGATCCCATGAATTGCAGCACGCCAGGCCTCCCTGTCCATCACCATCTCCCGGAGTTCACTCAGACTCACGTCCATCAAGTCCGTGATGCCATCCAGCCATCTCATCCTCGGTCATCCCCTTCTCCTCCTGCCCCCAATCCCTCCCAGCATCAGAGTCTTTTCCAATGAGTCAACTCTTTGCATGAGGTGGCCAAAGTACTGAAGTTTCAGCTTTAGCATCATTCCTTCCAAAGAAATCCCAGGGCTGATCTCCTTCAGAATGGACTGGTTGGATCTCCTTGCAGTCCAAGGGACTCTAATTACTTAACTGATAAAAAAATTTATAATCACAGAGGAAAGTCCATGTAACAGATTAAATGGAATAGCATGCACATTCCCCATGAGCCCTCACTTGCAAACATAGACAGAAGCTCTGGAGTGTCAGGGTCTCCTGATTTAAGATTATATAGTAGCATGAGTTGCCACATGATGGAAGGTTGTTTAGAAGATTCTAAGAGTTCTCATCATGTGTGTGTGAAGTCGCTTCAGTCGTGTCTGACTCTTTGTGACCCCATGGACTGTAGCCCGCCAGGCTCCTCTGTCCATGGGATTCTCCAGGCAAGAATACTAGGATGGGAAGCCATTCCCTTCTCCAGGGGATCTTCCTGACCCAAGGATTGAACCCACATCTCCTGCATTCCAGGCAGATTCTTTACCACTGAGCCACCTGGGAGTTCTCATCACAGGAGGCCTTTTCTTTCCACTTTACTGTATCCATGTGAGAGATGAATATTCACTAAACCTATTGTAGTTTATTTTATGATAGATGTAAATCAAGCCTTCATGCTATACACTGTAAATTTTTACAGTGATGTATGTCAAGTATTTTTCAATAAAACTGGAAAAAATGTAAAAAAATAATACAGCAGGAGTCATCTGCCATGTCAGATGTATATGTATTTGGAGGTGAACTCTAATGAGAAATCTAAGATTTCAGTGTTTGTGAAAGAAGGGATATTTTTTCCCTAAATTAGCTTTTAGTTCAATACACTGGAACATATCTGACTGTCATCTCAATGCTGCAGGCCCCATCAGAACAATATAGTCATCGTGTAGAACAAGACTTAAATACAAAGCTTTTATGTACTCTTAACAACTTAAATTTACCTCAAGAGAAAATTGACACACTAGCAAAGTTATTCTTATTAATGCCATAAACAGATTATGAAATAAATGTAAATTTAACTTCTCTTCAAGTGTTTCGTTAATGCAGAAGTAGATAGAATATCAAATGTTTCCAGAAGCTTAGCTTTAACAAATAGCTATATTTGTCCCTATCTGGGGTTAAGAAATATGAAAGAAAATTGTTAGTTTCTACCTTAATATATCATAGCCTTTTCAAAGCTGCACGTAGTTGGATGTTTCTGGGTAATTCATTCCAGTTTGTTGCAAATGTTTAAATGCTCCTTCGGTACAGTGTTGATCTAAACAGAAAGAAGCTATTGTGTTGGAAAGGGGCTTAGGTTCTTTAACCAAGTGAAAAGGAGGACCAACAAAGTAAAAGAGAAGCCCTTTTCTCTTCTAAATCAAAGAATTTCGTCATGTGTTTATGTGAGTAGATGAGCTAAGTGTAAAGACCTTTGTGATCAGAATGTTAAATGTTACTTAAGTGCATCTTAAATATTTACATTTAAGCTAAACTAAACATTTATATTTATTTTGTGATGGGAAGGAAACAACCAGGTGTGTGTTTTAAGTAGATCATCCTCTTGACATTCTCTGGGATCCAAGATCAAACAGGACGATCCTTGTGGAAACAGTCAATCAAGATGGAATCGTGCATGTGATATTGATCCTTTGCATGTCTCATCTTTCTTAGCTGTAAAGTAATAATAAAAGGCTAACATTTGTATTAGGGTTCTTCAGAGAAACAGAACCAATAGGGTTCTCTGTGCATATGTGTTTGTGTGTGTACATTTATACACACATATACATACATATGTATACATATAGAGAGAGTATAGATATATTAAAAGTATATATGGCACTTCCCAAGTGGCGCTAGTGGTAAGAACCTGCCTGCCGAAGCAGGAAACAAGAGAAACAGGTTCGATCCCTGCGTCGGTCAGATCCCCTGGGGGAGAGCATGGCAGCCCACTCCAGTGGTCTTGCCTGGGGAGTCCCATGGACAGAGGAGCCTGGCGGGCTGCAGTCCATGGGGTTGCAAAAGAATTGGACAGGACTGAGCACACACACAGATAAAGGCTATTACTGTTCTCGAATCTTTTCTGGTAAGAACCTTCATTTCACTTAAATTACATATGCTTTATACATTTGTCTCTTTTTATGCGTATCTGTGTGAATTGCTTTCTTCCTTTGTCTCCCTGCCTGTCAGACCAGTATCCCACGGTTCTTATGTCCAAGCACCGTGAAATACACTGTACTTTCCTCCTCTTTCCTTCCTGAATGTAAATAACCATTTTAGAATGTTACCTTTTGGGTTTGGGGCCCATTAAATAATCATAGATGTCCTTGGATCATACCTGAGAGTCTGAGGGTCCACTTAGACTGAGACGTCCTGCACTGACTTTGATTGTGGACGACACCACACACAGATCCAGCTTGAGCTCATGTCTAGACTGAGGGCAGAAAATACACGCCAATAATTATTATTTTTTTAAATTAATTTACTTATTTTAATTGGAGGCTGATTACAATATTGTGGTGATTTTTACCATACATGGACATGAATCAGCCACGGGTGTACATGTGTCCCCCACCCCAAACCCCCTCATACTACTCTCCCCATTCCATCCCTTTGACTCACCGGCTTTGAGTGCCCTGTTTCGTGCATCAAATTTTCACTGGTCATCTATTTCACATATGGTAATATACAGGTTTCAACGCTTTTCTCTCTAATCATCCCACCCTCGCCTTCTCCCACAGAATCCAAAAGTCTGTTCTTTATATCTCTGCCTCTTTTGCTGTCTTGCATATAGGGTCGTCATTACCATCTTTCTAAATTCCATATATATGTGTTAATATTACTGTATTGGTGTTTTTCTGTATGACTTACTTCACTCTGTATGACTTACTTCACTCTGTATAACTTACTTCACTCTGTATAATAGGCTCCAGTTTCATCCACCTCATTAGAACTGATTCAAATGTGTTCTTTTTAATAGCTGAGTAATACTCCATTGTGTATATGTACCACAGCTTTCTTATCCATTCGTCTGCTGATGGACATCTAGGTTGCTTCCATGTCCTGGCTATTATAAACAGTGCTGCGATGAACATTGGGGTGCACATGTCTCTTTCAATTCTGGTTTCCTCGGTGTGTATGCCCAGCAGTGGGATTGCTGGGTCATATGGCAGTTCTAGTTGCAGTTTTTTAAGGAATCTCCACACTGTTCTCCATAGTGGCTGTACTAGTTTGCATTCCCACCAACAGTGTAAGAGGGTTCCCTTTTCTCCACACCCTTTCCAGCATTTATTGTTTGTAGACTTTTTGATAGCAGCCATTCTGACCAGGACGTGCCAATAATTATTGAAGGAAGAAACTCTTTCTTGATGAAGGTCATTAGTCCCTTAAGAGCATTTGCCTTTCTGACTAGTGTGTTCTGTGATTTCTCCCCCTGAGCTGGCACCTGCAGACAGAATGGATGCCCTCTAATTCCCTTTCCTTTCCCTGAGACTTCAGAAGTTGAGGTTGGACTTGGTGCCATTCATGTTATGGAATTTCTCCTTGGTGTTCTAAAAAAATTAGAACATGAAGTCACAAGGCTGTAAACTTCACAGGCACAAGCCCAAATGGCATTTCCTCCCGCCTGTGTAGGGATGTACAGGGATTTGACAGATAACAAGACTGCCTTGATTCTGTAATCCTCCTGGTAGCAGCATGGACATCTCTCAGAAGCTCAGCCGGCTTCCTTGTCCCTTCAGTTCCTGGGTGGTCTGATTAGGGTAAAACCCATCATCAAAGCAGGCCAGGTGCTGGCACTCAGTAGAGGGAGCTGTCAGGAAGTGATCCTCTGATTTCCTGGCAAGTCCTGCCCACACAGCCCCACCAGGCCCTGGCGGCTCCGGTGCCTCAGGTGAGGAATTAGCCGAGCATCATGTGGCTGGCTCACGCTAATCCTTCTGTACCAGCAAACTCAAGTCCTCTAATTAACGCCCAGCTGATACTCAACTCCCTTTCCTGAAAGGCTGTGATCTCTGAGCAATAGAAAGAAAGAGAAGGGGGGAAAGGAAAGGAAGAAAAACACAAGAGTGTTGGATTATGCTTACTTTTCCAAGTATCTTGGAAAATTCTTTCTCTCTAGCTCTCTCCCTGGACATTCATCTATCCATTGATTGATCTGTCAATTTACCTGTCTGTCTGTCTATCTATCTATGCTCCAAGATCAGCCAATGAGTATGTGTGTTTTCCTTTCCTGATTTTGGAGTTATTTCTGCTTTTGTTTTTGCTTGAACTCATAGTCTTATATCCCCTCTCCTTCCTTTCATTTCTGTTGATTAAGGATGAGGAAACTGTATTATTTACTGGGAAGAGTATTCGAAGTTGGATTGTTTCAAGCAAATGTTCTCAGTTCCTTCCTCCGTGTTGTTGAGCACTCTCTGATAACCTTCAGTGGGAAGGAAAAACCTGAAGTGTATTCAAATCCTAAGTGTATGCAGAATAGAGTGGTGATGGAGTTTGGGAACAGACTGTATGCCTTCCAGTATGGGGCTATTTGTAGGGTCCTAGTAACACCCACGGTGGTGCTCGGATCCCTCAGAGTTCTCCGCCATCAGATGGAACATACGGTCACCACCCTCATTCATGAGGGATGGCCTGCGATTCTCAGAGAGTGTTTGAGTTTTTTTTTTTGCCATGAGTGTAGTGAGAGTATGTCTTCTCAGTCGGGCTCATGGTGCTATATAATGCTCAGTACTTAATACTTTTAAAGATGTTCATTAAGGAAAATATCTGCTGCTTTCTCTCCCACTTGGTTATAAACTGCTTATTAAATATTTGTACAGTGAACAAATAAATGAGTGAGAGAGAGAAGCCATCTGGCTAAGTACGGTAAGAAAGAGTTTTTCTAGAAAACGAAACCCATGTCCCGTATGCAGGAACAGGAATAACAGACAGGCTACAGTTCATGTTGCAGAGGCGATTCGGTGGCAGTGGCGCTGCTGCAAACACCTGGTTGAGGGGCGTTCTGAGGTGTCTCCATGGCTCTGGAGCAAAGAATGCCACCCGTGCTGGAGGTGGCCCTTGCCTTCCCTGTGCCAATGCTCAGCACTGGGTGACCTCCCTTTTCCAGACATTAAGGTGTCAGGTTTTAGGCAGGGTATAAAGTCTCTTCCTATCCCGGATTCAGAGCCATTTGGGAAATAAGACATAAGCAGCAGATGTAGGTGGAAAGCTCAGCTGACAGAGAGGATGCGAGAAGGTGGTCTTCCATCTGTGTCTCTTCTCCCCGGAATTAAACATTCCAATTCCAGCAGGTTTGGGTGATGCTGGAAGTCACAGCTTTCCCTAAGAGGCCTGGCAAAGCTTCCTGTCTGATGGGAGAGCAAAAGGAAAGTACCAGAAGGACTTGGAGCCAGGCACTAGGCCCTCTCCCTTAGGCAGTAATAGGCAGAGGCCCCCCCTGCCTGGGGCTGAAAGTGCTTCTTCCCATCGGGCCCCTTCTGAGCGCTGGAGCGCAGGCCTCTTCTCCTCTGGATCGGGAAGAAGAGGGAAGTTCTAACAAGGTAACCATCTGTATGTGAACATCCACTGTTAACACAAGGCATCTAGAAAGTTCCTGGATCTATGCCCTTGCTGTCCCTGGGCTAGCGCTGCCCACATTGTGAGGCTAAGCCCACTGCATCCCTGCCCCGTCCTGGGGGTGGAGGTTGGTCAGGACTTGCCTCCTCTGCCCTGCCCTGCCCTGATCCTCTGCTCCCTGTCAGCGGGCCCTTACAGATACACGTGCAGCCCCTCTGAAGTCCCGTAGATCCCTCTGTTGCTTTAGGGAACTGCCTTTGTAGCTCCTGATGTGCTGGGTCACAGAGGAGCCTTCTCAGAACCGTTTTTGACATTCAGCACTTCATGAAAACTCACATAAATGTATTCACCTTCTAGACCGGAAAAGGTGCAGTTGATAGATCAGTGGCAAAGGTCAACCCATGGGACTAAAAGAGAACCATAGTCTTGATCTAGACATCACTGTCCCCTCCAATGATGTGTTGGGAGAAGCATCGGGAACCAGAAGCCCAGCTTCTGATGGGGAGACTTCAAGCAGGGCATCTGGTCCTCAGTCTGCTGTGTCGTATACGTAAGCCTCTTTCAGGTCCTTGTGTTGTCATTCTGAACCATTCCAGAGGAGTGACTGGCTCCCTAGAGATGCTCGGGCTTCCTCCCCAAGCCTGAAGTGCCTGCTGAACATTTGTGGAGGTCTCAGACCCAAGGAAGTTCAGGATGCTCAGCCAGGTTGACACAAGTATTAAAGCCTGTCTCCCTCCCAGGACTAGCTTATTCCTAACACCTCCAGCCACCATTAGTTGTCTGTTCAACAAACAAGGCTCATGTTTAAGACTCTTTCAAACGCTTACCCTAAATACCACCACCTCTGGTTTAAGATCATTGCTTTCTTGATGGGCCCTCAAAAGAACTTTCTTCAACTCCTCCCCACACCTTTAATTTTCAGAATATTGTGTCTGTCTGAAAGTGATCTCGGGCGAAATACATCACCACTGTTGCAGGGCACAAAATTTCCATACTGCCGTCTTCTTTCCATTATGCTCCTTGCTGGAAATATAAATCTGTTCTAATTATGAACATATATATTTATTATCTGACAAGCAAATCTGGTTTGCCTTTCTATGAAATTACTTCATTGCAGTGCAACTCCTAGGAGCATATTTAACATCAATAAAAAAAAAAACCCACATTATTGAAACTGTATGTTATGATCATGAATAGAACAAGACGATCTGTGCAGCACAATGGAAAAGTTAATTGGAAAAGTTGATTAACTCAGAAGTCCAGAGGGTCACGTGGAGGCTGTTTCCCCTGCCGCCCTTCTGTGTAGCCCTTTAAACTCTTGAAGTTGCCTTCTCTGATCCTGAGAGTGGGGAGCTGACATTGATGGGTGTTTTGTATGTGCCACACAAGGATGAATTTGAGGCAGTCCCTACCTTCTTTGGAGAAGGAAATGGCAACCCACTCCAGTATTCTTGCCTGGAGACGCCTATGGGCATAGGAGCCTGGCAGGCTACAGTCCATGGGGTTGCAAAGAGTCAGACATGACTGAGCAACACACATACCCTCCCCTCCTAGTCCTTACAGTTTAGCTGGGCAGACTGTTTATAAGGTGGCATGGTGTCCCATGTATAGTACTGTCCCTGAGCAAGGAAAGACGGCACCATCCGACAGACCCCTTGCACAGTCTGCAGGCAGCGCTCCAGTGTATGTAGTGTGGGAAAGGCCATAAATACAGAGGATGCCTCTGCAGTGCAACATTCTCTTGGCAGTGCTTGCTACTTGCCCCATAAAACTAGAGAGTGCTCTGTTACCAAATCTTGGTGTGTTTTTTTCTTTTCTTAATCAGCATAAAATCTGGAATGAGGAGAACTATCTTCTGAAATGCACTTTCTCAAAGAGAAAAATGAGCAGAGTCAGCTGTATCATCTATGCACTGATTGTAGTGCTAAATTAAGGAAGATAAATGTGCCTAATTTATAGTTACAAAGACTGTGCTGTTGAACATCTCGTTTCCCGTGGACTGAAGTGGGTACATAGCAAACCTCATGATGCAAATTACTTAGAGTGTGTTTCTATAAATCAAACAACAACAAAAGTATCACAGTGATCTCTAAACAGTGTACGTAAATAACTGTGGCTTTAATGAAGCACTCAGTGAAATGAAAAAGAAAAGCAAAGAATCCATGGGAGGTCTTCCAGCATCTCAACCAGTCCTCATAGCTGGGGTCCTTCTGGGTTGGTAGCCAGAAAGATCCAGTCTCTTCTTAGTCATGAAACCAATACCTTACCCTCCCTTCAAAGAGCGGTACCTTGTGGCTTTCCTTGGTGGCCACACTGAGAGCACTTTGTGGACAGAGCATGCAGACTGCCTTGCTTGATATCCCAGCAAGTGGTTTGAGCTCAACAACTAGTCAATGAATGTGCTTCCCCAGTGTCTCAGTGAAAAAGAATCTGCCTACCAGTGGAGGAGATGTAGGAGACCAGCTTTGATCCCTGGGGTCGGGAAGATCCCCTGGAGGAGGAAATGGCAGCCCACTCCAATATTTTGCCTGGAGAATCCCATGGACGGAGGAGCCAGGCGGACTATAGTCCGTAGAGTCACAAAGAGTCGCAACTGAGCAACTAAGCAACAACAAAAACAGCTACTATTCAGTGAATGGAGGTTCTTAGCACCTGACCCATCATGCACTCAAGGCCTAAACCAACCAAAGGTAATGAGGTGGGAGGACACCATTGTGTTTATTTTCTAATTTTGTTGATTTTTTATAAAGCAGGCTGATCCTGGGATCATGATAATCCGTACTTATTCAGTGTCCTGAAACTGTGAACCATTGCCAAAATTGTGAGGTTAAAAAAAAAAAAAAAAAGGCAGACTCATTCAGTAACTTTAAATGCTTTTTATATGAATTTCAATTCCAGATCTTAAACTTGAGTTGGAACTTGAGTATGCAAAAGCTGAGGCAGGTTACTAAATCATACCCAGATGTGCTATGAGGACAGTTATAAGCATGTACCTCTCAGGTCTCATGAAAGCCTTCTAGACACGGGGCATGTCCTTGAGAATGCAGATTGGAAATTACATACATTTGAGCTTGCATTTTGAAGCTAACTTCTAAGGTCCCAGTGGGAAACTTTGCCCATCAAATGCTGGCACTTTAAAGAAACATGAAAGCCCTTAGGCTGGTCTTCCCCTCCCCCCGTGGATCTGCATAGCAGGTACAAGCATTAATCAAAACTTTGGAACCCCAGTCACAGATCACCTTTCATCAGAAGCTTCGTTGGTCCCAGAGTACAGAAATGTAGGAGTTAAGTGAAAGAGAGAAAGAGGGAGGGAAGGAGGGGGAATGAAAGAGGAAGGGATGGAAGGAGGGAGAGGGAGGGGCCTAGCTCATGTGCTGGAGAATTTTCTTCTCCCTTCTTAAACCAGTTCTACTATATATAAAAGATAGTAAGAGCTTACTTGATAGCACAGGGGATTCTCTTGGGTGTTCTGTAACGGCCTGTGTGGGAGTAGAGTCTAGAAGAGAGGGGGATATGTGTATGTGTGGCGGATTCACTTTGCTGTGCAGCAGAACCTGGCACAACGTTGTAAAGCAACTGTACTCCAATTAAAAAAAAAAAAAAATCAGTTTGTGGCACATTCAGGTGACCGCACGGTATCCATGGCTGGGGTCCCGGCTCAGGCTGGACTCTGACTAGTGTGGGAGCAGCGTGCCGCAGTCATGTTGAAGACACAGCTGGCAATGCAGCTGACCTTCAACTTTGGCCGCACGTTACTGGGTGTGCTGCACAGCCCTGCATGGGAACCAGCTGTTTGTTCAGCTCTGCTTGTCTTTCTTATTAACAGATTGCAATCCTTGGGAAGAGAATCATTTTGTTTCACTCTTCAGATAGGAACCATCCTTTTATCCTTTCCCAGTGGGAGAGCACAGGGTTTAGGTAAACTGAGCTCATCCTGTCGACTTCACCTGGACATCGAACACTCTCTTAGCTCAGAGTCAACATTTCCCTTAAGCTTAGAGAGATGCTGGTGTGCAGGTCTGTGGCAGTCATTGTGGAATCCTGAAAGTAGTTTATCTATGTTAATATCCCAGGATTTTCTGCTTTTCCTGAATTTGAAACATAAAAAGAAGTTATATGCTCATTCAAAAAAAAAATTAAAATTCTAACCGTATAATAGTGCATCTGCCTCTGGTTCCCCTTCACTGAACATGTCAAACTATATTTTAAAGTGATGCTCATTCTCAGATCTTTGTTGGCATTCCAGCCTCTTCAGTTGTTTAGAAATGCTATTTGAAAGCTATTTTGGTTGTAAAACGTTATACCCAAACACATTTATTTTAAAAGTTTTCAATTGCTTTTTATTTCATTGCGCTATGAACTTGAATCTAAGTAAAGTGAAGACAAAGCCACGTGATATCAGAAAATGCTTTGTTCTAAGAGGACATTTTTCTGTAAGAAGCTACACTTTAAGTAAAGTGGTTTTTCAGATGATTAGTGTAAGTCCCAGGAACAAGAAACGGATTGGCTTTTAAAATATAAGTGAGGTCAACCTATGTTAGTGTAAAGTTATATGAAAGAAGGTAGCAGTCAGACTTAATGATGCAATGATTTCTTCTTGAATTGAGTTGATCCATGGACTTAATTTCAAGTATGTGACATAATCGGTTATGAATTTTCTCGTACTAAGCAGATTTTTTACTTCCATTTACCCATGCTATTTCTTAAATCATAGCTCAAAATGTCTTCAGGTTAGCTCAGTCGCTCAGTCATGTCTGACTCTTTGCAGCCCCATGGACTATAGCACACCAGGCTTCCCTGTCCGTCACCATACTCCAAGCTTGCTCAAACTTGTGTCCATTGAGTCAGTGAAGCCATCCAATCACCTCATCCTCTGTTGTCCCCTTCTCCTCCCACTTTCAACCTTTCCCAGCATCAAGGTCTTTTCTAATGAGTCAGCTCTTCGCATCAGGTGGCCAAAGTATTGGAGTTTCAGCTTCAGCATCAGTCCTTCCAATGAATACTCAGTACCGATTTCCTTTAGGATGGACTGGTTGGATCTCCTTGCAGTCCAAGAGACTCTCAAGATTCTTCTCCAACACCACAGTTCAAAAGCATCAATTCTTCGGTGCTCAGCTTTCTTTACAGTCCAACTCTGACATCCATACATGACTACTGGAAAAACCATAGCTTTAACTATTTGGACTTCTGTCAGCAAACTGATGTCTCTGCTTTTTAATATGCTTTCTGGGTTTGTCGTAGTTAGGAACATAGGTTGGATCATCACAAGCCACAGTAGAGTTATTAGTTTGTTACCCAGCAAATCACCAAATCCTGCCAGAGAAATTTCTCATTTTCTGGCTTCTTTCTGTGTTTCCTATTGAAGAACACATTGGACTTTCCTTATTTATCTAAAGAGTGATGATTTAAAAAAAAATAACCTCATTTAGTTTATGCAGATACAATCACTGAACTTTTAAAACAAGGTTGTTTTATCTATCAGAGACTTTCAAGTTCCTCTGGATACTGGCAGACAAAGTCTAGTTTATTCTAGTTTTGTAAATAAAATTAGATGAGTACATTCTGTGTGAAGATGACCTGTAAGTATCACTTGCAAATATCTGTGTGGACAAAGAACTTTGGGAAACTTGTGCTTAAGGAAGGATCCTAGGTTTCCTGTTGTGCATGCTAAAAAGATGGACATGGTGCTATTTTACTGTCATTTTGAGCTTTTCGTGAAGGTACGTAGGCTGAAGCTTTCATTTCCTTTCTCACATTAGAACATCTGTCCTGCAATAGCCTGATGGGCCCTGAAGCATGAAATAGCCTCCTATGCTCTCTGTGGCATCTCTGTGTACATGCATGGTTCTCTAAGCAGGACATTTCCTATTTGGAGGGTTTAGATTCCTGGGCAGGCTCTGAGGCTGGATTGCTTCCAGCTCCATCCAACTCAGAGGCTTCTAATTTGGTATCCTTTGGAAAATTGTTTAATTATTCATCTCCTTCTGGTGAAAATTATTTAATTATTTAACTCCTTCTAGCTGTTGCCCCTAAGCCAGTATCTGTCTACAGACGCAGGGACATGATGAAAAGTAGGGAGATGAGAGGTGTAGGTTTCAACCCCTTTCCTTCAAGGAAGCAGACGTCTACCACGCTCAAGAGAGTCCAGGACAGCCTTGTATGTCACTTATACCCCGAGCGTGGAGCCCATAGGAGCCAGAGGGAAACTGGGTAGAAACTGACCTGGATCAGCACATCCACCTGGAGGAGGAAATGGCAACCCATGCCTGGGAAATCCCATGGACAGAGGAGCCTGGTGGGCTACAGCCCATGGGGTCACACAGAGTTGGACACGACTGAAGTACCGAGCATGCACGCAGGGCATATCCACTAGGATGCCTTTGTCTAGAGGTTTTGGAGGTTTACCTACATGAGCATCATCCTGATTAGTTTGACTTCAGAGATTTGATTTTATTTGAAAAAGTATTTAATCTGTTAATATAAGCAGAGGAAAGCAGGTTTCTAGCAGGAGGTCGATAGAAGCATTGTTCAGGGTATGATATGTTGGAAACAAGTTGTTGGATAATAAAGGGACAGGCCGTATATAACATCCTCTGCAAGCCTGCGTGGCATCAGGCTTACCCCTTCATCCAGGTCCTGTGTGTTCAAAGCGCTTTGCACATCTGGTGGAGGGGTTAGCCTCAAAGTCCATGTACGAGATGAAGACTGCCCTTGAAATGCCCTCAACCTCCCCTACAGAACAGTTTGTGAGTGCACCATGTGCATACAAGCTGTCACGTCCAACTCTTTGTGACCCCATGGACTATACCCCACCAGGCTCCTCTGTCCATGGGATTTTCCAGGCAAGAATACTGGGATGGTTTGCCATTTCCTTTTCCAGGAGATCTTCCCAACTCAAGGATCAAACCTGCGTTTCCTGTGTCTCCTGCTTTGGTGGATTCTTTACCACTGAGCCACCTGGGAAGCCCATAAAAAACAGTTTATGCCTGTTCTAACCTGTTCCTCCACCTATGTATGTATACCATGTATGCATAAATTAACAATGCAGGAAGTAGGTGTTATGGGTTGCAGGACTTTGTTTTATAAAAAACATATGTCTGTAAACAGTAGAACCCAGCTCAGTGGGGAAATGAGAAACATAAAGAACCTAGACCTACATGTGGACCAGCAGGTCCTGCCCCACTCCAGACACTCTGGGCATGCACACTCACAGCAGAGACATGGCCCCATGTGGACGAAGGATTGTGAATTCTTCATTTTTGTATACTTAACTCTTCACGCAGCTGAATTGGGGCTCAATAAATGTTACTGAAATGTGTGAATCATGACTTCATTTTCCTTTGCAGATATTAATTAAAATGTCTGCAAAGACAGCACACTTGTCTGTAGCATGAAAGGAATATCAGCTTACCCAAGAATGTTATCAGTTCCTGATCCATAGTTATGACCTTGGTTGATTCCCTGGTAATAAACAGCTTCCCAGGAATGAAAGCTCCATTCAGTTCAGTTTAGTCATTCAGTTGTGTCCGACTCTTTGTGACCCCATGAACCACAGCACGCCAGGCCTCCCTGTCCATCACCAACTCCCGGAGTCCACCCAAACCCGTATCCATCGAGTTGATGATGCCATCCAACCATCTCATCCTCTGTCGTCCCCTTCTCCTCCTGCCCTCAATCTTGCCCGGCATCAGGGTCTTTTCCAATGCGTCAGCTCTTCACATCTGGTGCCCAAAGTAGAGCACTTGTTGGAGTTTCAGCTTCAACATCAGTCCTTCCAATGAACACTCAGAACTGATCTCCTTTAGGATGGACTGGTTGGATCTCCTTGCAGTCCAAGGGACTGTCAAGAGTCTTCTCCAACACCACAGTTCAAAAGCATCAGTTCTTTGGCATTCAGCTCTCTTTATAGTCCAACTCTCACATCCATACATGACTACTGGAAAAACCATAGCCTTGACTAGATGGACCTTTATTGGCAAAGTAATGTCTCTGCTTTTTAATATGCTGTCTAGGTTGGCCATAACTTTCCTTCCAAGGAGTAAGCGTCTTTTAATTTTATGGCTGCAATCACCATCTGCAGTGATTTTGGAGCCCAGAAAAATAAAGTCAGCCACTGTTTCCACTGTTTCCCCATCTATATGCCATGAAGTGATGGGACCAGATGCCATGATCTTCGTTTTCTGAATGTTGAGCTTTACGCCAACTTTTTCACTCTCCTCTTTCACTTTCATCAAGAGGCTCTTCAGTTCTTCTTCACTTTCTGCCATAAGGATGATGTCATCTGCATATCTGAGGTTATTGATATTTCTCCCAGCAATCTTGATTCCAGCTTGTGCTTCCTCCAGCCCACCGTTTCTCATGATGTACCCTGCATATAAGTTAAATAAGCAGGGTGACAATATACAGCCTTGATGTACTCCTTTTCCTATTTGGAACCAGTCTGTTGTTCCATGTCCACTTCTAACTGAACAAACATTTACTGCTCATCTTTTTGTGTGCTGAGTGGTGCAAGGGTCTGCAGCCATGTTCTGTGTGTTCCCTTCCACTTGCACTTGACCTCTGAACTGTTCTATCTACTAGGACAGGCTCAGCAAAGGCATGCACCCCAGGGAAGCCCAGCAAGGAAGGTCAGAGGTTGTGTAAGGCTGAGATCTCAGCACATTCCTTTTTAAATTCTTGAGTCATCTTTTCATCTGCCCAAGACTAACTGAAGGGCATCCATTCCACAAACTTTGATTGGGTACCTACTATGTGCCAGGCACTCTGTTGTCTGCTAACTAAGAACACAAATGTGACATTCATTTGTGGTCCTTGACCTCATGGAGATCAAAAGCAATAGATGTAAATTCTAGTATGTGCTCGGTGGCAATCAGATTTATTCCTTGGATGTGCTTGCATTCATCAATAATAATAAGCATGCGTGCGTGTGTGCTTGCTAAGTTTCTTCTGTCATGTCTGACTCTGCGACATGATGGAACTGTAGCCCACCAGGCTCCTCTGTCTATGGGATTCTCCAGGCAAGAATAATGAAATGGGTTTCCATGCCCTCCTCCCAGGGATCTTCCTGACCTAGGGACTGAACCTGCGCTCCTGCATTGCAGGCAGATTCTCTACCACTGAGCCGCTGGAAAATATCTGTGTTGAGCTTGAAGAAATGGACATTGATCATCCATGCCAAAACCGAAGTAAATTTTAATGAATCAGTAGGAGCAAAAGGAAAAAAAAAAATCTGTTGTAATAATAATGCTGATGGTTATAGTAATAATAACAATAATAGTATTAAAAACCTTAGTCATTTGCATTTGATGCTGTGGTTCTAAAATAGAAATTCCCTTTTGAAGTGTGCGACATGGGAAAATTAAGTTGATGAAATGGCATTTGGGTTTTAATGTGTCATCTTAATAGTTTCTAATCTGAAGTGTAGCATGTGATACAGTGTCCTCATAATGTCGCTATTTTTGCCAGATCAATGCTGAGTTTACAACAATAACCCAGGTAAAGTGAAGTTTGGATTTACATGTAATGTGATGGGTGGAAGGACGAGGAGTGGGATTTTGGCTTCCTCGACTTCCTGATAACCATAGTCCTCTCTCGTGTTCCTGACTGAAATGAAAAGGCCAGGGAGCAGCTCTCGTTGAGTGAGCAGTGGCTGCCTGCAGGGTGCTGTGCTGAGCCCCTAGGAAGACTTCCACGTAGACAGAGCCAGAGCGAATCCCACACGCGCCCTGGAGGTCAACCGCAGCTCACCAGAGGATCACAGGCGAGTGATCCTGTGATCAGGTGCAGTGACGGGAGGAAGAAGGTCAGAGACTCTGGGGGCTCCAGAAAAGCAGCTCACAGGAAGCGACCTGCAAGTGGAACCTTGACGGCTGTGTGAGGTTTGCGTTCGCTGAGGAGGGAGCAGACTGTGCATTGCTGACTGGTCTCTGTGTGTGTGTTCTTTCCGAAACACCTAAACTTCCCTCAGTCCTCAGTCTGATGTAGGGCACAAAAGTTTGTCCAGTTGTGTTTGCTGGAGGAAGGACAGGCTGGGACACTTCAGGGTTGCGGGGAAGGGTATTACGGCAAGCTAGGAGGATTGGCTTGAGTTGGATGCGTGAATGATGCTCCTGCTTTGACAGTCCTCACGGGCAGTCCTCTCCAGAGACCTGAACTCAGCTACCTACTCTCATTCTCTCCATTCTCCAGGCAGAAAGCAGAGAGCCGTCTTAAAGTGGAATTTTTCTGGACCTTTATACACAATTTTATTCTTGACCTTGGTTTAATTATCATGGTAAGAACTGCAACATTAAAAATGTACTCCACATTATGAATATAGAGAGACAACAAACACACTTAATGTTTAGTACAGTACATGCATACTGGTGTAGGTCAGAGCATCTTCTTTTTTCTTTTTTTTTTTTTTTTTTAAAGCTATGTAGATCTTAGAAACCAAGGAGGCAGAAATTTTCTATTTGGAGAGTATGTTTTTCCCAAAGCGAAATTATGAATTCTTATTGCACGCTGCGTCATAAGTGTGCTTTACACCACTGAACCGCTGTTGTTCCTCTGTGCTTTGTCTCTTTTTAATGAATTTATTGGGCCTCACTCTCCACTCAGCCAGAATTCAGAAGATCCTAGTCATCCTTAATTGGTCCTTTTGCAAAACTTTGAATCATCTCCTAAATTTATAGAACTTATAACTGTGGATCTTGGGAATACTTTGGATAGAATGTGAAATAAAGTACTTGCTGATTCTGAAGCCCAAAGCCTATTTCTTTCCAGCTGTTCCATATGTTTTTCATGATTGAAATCTTATTTCTAGAAATTGATCATCAGAATTCTGCTAAGCACCACAAATACAGTTCAGACCGAAGTCTTATCAATATTTTGTACACACAGAGGCTGAGGAAGTTCTCTTTTCTTCCTAGCATGCTGAAAAGTTTGTCACATAAATGGGTGATATAACACAAATGGGTTATGTATTCAGCCATAAATGGATGTGTCATATGCTTTGTCTGCATCTACTGAAATGATCATTTGAATGCCCCCCTTTCATCTGTTAATACAGTGAACAGCATTAATTGATTTCCAGCCTTTAATCTGTGGAGTAAATTCTACCGGTTATAGTATATTATCTTTCTTTATATATTTCCAAGTGATTTGATATTTGTTTTAAAGATTTTTTTATATCGATATTCTTGAGGAATTTTGACCTGTAATGTTCTTTTCCTATCTTTGATTTTGGTACCAAGATTATAATGAGTTCATACGATGAGCTGGGAAATATTCTCTTTCTTATTTTCTAAAAGTAGTGTATGACTGGTTTTAGTTCTTTTATTAGTTTTTGGAAGAATTTAACTGTGGAGACATTTAGTTCTAGAGTTTTCTTCAGAGAAGTTGTTTAATTATGAATTCAGTGTCTTTAACAAGTGCAACATTATTTAGATTTTGATTTCTTTTTGTGTCAGTTTTGGTAGATTGTGTCTTTAAGTGAATTTGTCTGTTTCATCCAGGTTGTCAGATTTATTGCTATGAAGTGGTTTATGCTACCCCCTCTCTGTGCTCTTCATTTTTGTGCAGTTTGTAATTATGGTCACTGTTTTCTTCTTGATAATTGCTGTTTTCTCTGTCTTCTCTTCATCATGATCAGTGTTGCTCTGTGGTTATCAATTTTATCAATCTTCTTAAAGAACTGACTTCCAGCCTTGTTGATTCTTTTGCTGTTCGTCAGTTTTCTATTTCATTAATTTCCTCTTATATTTGTTATTTCCTACTCACTAGAGGTGTAATTTGGGAAACTGTGTTACTTTTAACCTTATCCTTAGTATTACTTATTAATAAGAAGAAAAAAGATTAATTAGTATGAAAAAAATTTTAATAGGGATGTTTTTAAATTAAAAATATTGTAGGTAAGTTGAACTTAGTTTTGTAAACATGAACAAAGTTCATCTATTAGACCTAAAATAATCTAAACAAACATGGCTGCTCCGGTCTTTTTAAATTTATTCTTAATTGTATGATAGTTGCTTTACAATGTTGTATTAGTTTCTGTCGTACACCAACATGAATCAGCCCTAAGTATACATAATTTCTCTCCCTCCTACCCCACCCCATCCTATCTTACCCTTCTAGGTCATCAGAGAGCACTGAGCTGAGCTCCCTGTTTTACAGCATCTTCCCACTAGCTAGCTATTTTACCTATGGTAGTGCATGTATTGGAGAAGGCACTGGCACCCCACTCCAGTACTCTTGCCTGGAAAATCCCATGGACGGAGGAGCCTGGTGGGTTGCAGTCCATGGGGTCGCGAAGAGTCAGACATGACTGAGTGACTTCCCTTTCACTTTTCACTTTCATGCATTGGAGAAGGAAATGGCAACCCACTCCAGTGTTCTTGCCTGGAGAATCCCAGGGATGGGGGAGCCTGGTGGGCTGCCATCTATGGGGTCATACAGAGTCGGACACGACTGAAGCGACTTAGCAGCAGCCGCAGTGCATGTATGCCAATTGATGGCAGCTGCCCATAGGACTGGATTTGTTCACAGAAGGAATCATCTCATATTCCACAACCTTTTCTAGAAATGGTGAAGTAATGCCTCCTGAAAGACATATACAAGAGGGCATACAACAGATTTTCTTCACACAATTAAATTCATTTGAAACATAAAAATTATGAATCTAGTTTTAATTGATGTGTTCAACCATAAGCATTTATGTGAGAAATATGATAATTATACTTAAAAGATAAACATTAATAGTTTTATGCTCATGGATCCTCCATAAAAGCATTAGGTGCCCCAGATGTTTTTCATCCATGTCATTTATGGGGAAGAACATTGACTGTGGAGGGAAATGATTTCAGACTACCGCTAAGAATTAATGATTATTGTCTATGTTAATAAAAATCAAACAGTAACCTAAGGTATACCATAAAGCAATAAAGATAATGATTAGAATTAATAATAATTCCTGCTTTTCAAAGCATGATAACCAGGCCTTTTTATGCCCCTAATGAAAAGTAACTTTTTTATGGGGCTATAGGAGGATATAGGAGTTTTGTGTAAAAGCAGTTTTGGATGACAAAGAAGAAGGGGCTGACACTCAAGTTTAATTCTTCATATGAAACTTTTCTACTGAATTTTGTTGCTGCTGTTATTTTTCATAAAATCTTTGTAAACAAGACTGCAGCGTTTGTAAAGTGGGCCCGTGGAGGCTGCTTCTACTAGGCTTTGGTTTCAGGTGATGCTTGTACTTATTCTTCATGCTCCATTCTTCATGCACGTGACTTCTCTAAGGTACCCTTCAGGTTAGCACTTCCTATGCCTGTTGTTTAATTTGGGTTATGTCTGTTCATCTCACCTCGTAAATATTTGTTGTCAGAATGAATGAATGCAACAACCCAGAGTTGTTCATGAATCTTAGATTGGCACACTTAATATTGCAAGCACTGATGCTTTTCTAACGGTGGCACCATCTTTGTGGAAGGCAGGAGTGGAGCATGGCCTGTGGGGACTTAGTACTTCTGACGCGCAGAGTGTCTAAAGAACTAGGAACTGGTTAATGGGGCTGTTTGTTAGATTTATAAGAACATCAAATGCAATGAAATAGTGGTCTAATTTAAATTGTTTAAATGGCCCAAGATATTCCCAAGGTATTTCCAACTTTGATTGCCTTTTCCTCATTGTCTCCAAAGCTAGATGATGATACTCTGAAAACTTTTGTCTATGACTTGTGAATTATCATGCTCATCATCAAAGATACCCAGCAATGCAAAGGGCAAGCCAGTACAAAAAAATAAGAACAGGAATCTGTATCTTATTTTTTTTTCCTGCAACCAGAATATATTTTCAAATAATAGGAGAGAACTGCTTGGTTGAAGGAACAGTAAATTACTTTTTCCCTTTTGAAAACTACACTGAAAGAGAAAAACTGGATTTTTTCATTCTTCCCTTTTTGGTATTAGAATTGATCATGCACTAGCATGCTGCTGCTGCTGCCAAGTCGCTTCAGTCGTGTCCAACTCTGTGTGACCCCATGGATGGCAGCCCACCAGGCTCTGCCGTCCCTGGGATTCTCCAGGCAAGAACACTGGAGTGGGCTGCCATTTCCTTCTCCAATGCATGAAAGTGAAAAGTGAAAGTGAAGTCGCTCAGTCGTGTCTGACCCTCAGTGACCCCATGGACTGCAGCCCACCAGGCTCCTCCGTCCATGGGATTTTCCAGGCAAGAGTACTGGAGTGGGGTGCCGTTGCCTTCTCCGATGCACTAGCATATTGCTATTCAATTCTGTAAGAATTCATTGGGTTTTTTTCTCTTCCTGGAGTTTTTATTTCTGTAATAGTTTCATATAATGGCCAAGTAATAAATACACAACAGAAATTTTTGTGGGTTTTCTTTTTTTTTTGTAGAGCAGATAATACAGTTTCCTTTAGTGAACTACTTTCATCATTTACTTTCCTTACCAAATAATGTTGTATCTTGTATAGAAATACGTATTAGTTGGTACAGAATTTGCGCTACCATTAATGAGATAAATATCCATGGCTATCACGTATAATCAGAGTATTGTAATTTCTGATACTTTTTGGTTATGTTTTAGTATCAGAAAATTTGATGGTCAATCTAGTAATCTGTTATGTGCGTGTGTGCACAGTTGCACAGTCGTGTCCGACTCTGTGCGACCCTAGAGACGGCAGCCCACCAGGCTCCCCCGTCCCTGGGATTCTCCAGGCAAGAACACTGGAGTGGGCTGCCATTTCCTTCTCAAATGCATGAAAGTGAAAATGAAAGTGAAGTCACTCAGTCATGTCCAACTCTTTGCGACCCCATGGACTGTAACCAGCCAGGCTCCTCAGTCCATGGGATTTTCCAGGCAAGAGTACTGGAGTGGGGTGCCATTGCCTTCGATTTACAAGAAAGAGGGGAGATCAATTTGGTTGGAAGAGAAAATCAGGGGGTTTATCATGAAATTATGTTTTTATATAGGTGACATTATTTTTCCTTAAATGAAAATTATAGAAAAATAAATATAACAAGCCTTAAAAAAAGACTTTGAAATGTTGACTGTTGAGTTGTTTTTGCTCCTTTTTTCTGGTTTTATCACCACAGGCTAAAGCTATATTAGCATCTTAAGATGAACTTAAGGAAAGATCCTTTTTAAACAGAAAAAAATATTAAAATACTGAAAAGTACATAGAATAATACACACCTGGATATATACTATCCAGAAATAACTAATTCATTTTGGTTGTTATGAAAGAAATAAAATATTACAATAACTTGTGGGGCACATAATTTAAGCCCCAGTCAGAAATGAAAATGTGGGATCTTCATGTTAAAAAAATACTAAGAATTTCACAAAATATCTTATGGTAATATTTCCCATATTTGTTTTAAATTGCAGATGATACTGAACTGTCCATGACATTGTCTAACTTGCCTTTTTCACTTGACACGGTTTCAGCGTCTATCCCTGTTGGTCCATGTTGTTCTGTATTTTTTCATGTTAACTATTGTTAGAAGTTAATATGTAGCATTTTAATTAACCTGTTTCGTTATTAAGTGAATATTTTTCATCGTTCCGTATCTGTATAATTTTAAGACACTTAGTTTGAAATAGTTTCATCCTTGAAAGTTGCAGGAAGAATCAAAGCCTTCCCTTACACCTTTTTACTCAGATTCCCCAAATATTAACCACATTGCTTTATTTTTCTCTTCTCTCCTCCCTTTCCTCCCCCACCTTCTTCTTTCTTTGGCTTCTCCTTACTTTGCTTCCTTTATGTGTATATAATGTAAAATATATTAGCATATATACATATAAATTTTTGGAATCATTTGAGAATAAGTTACAGACATGATGCTTTTTTCTTCCTAAGTACCTCCAGTATATTTCCCCCCAAGGCAAGAGCATTCTCTTATATAACCACAGTACAGTGATACAAATCAGGGGTTTAATATCACTATAATGTTGTAATCACCAGTCCTTACTTTAGTTTCTCATATTGTACTAATGATTCCTCTCTTTCTTTTTCCGGCCCAGGATTAAAAAAAGACTTTGAAATGTTGACTGTTGAGTTGTTTTTGCTCCTTTTTTCTGGTTTTATCACCACAGGCTAAAGCTATATTAGCATCTTAAGATGAACTTAAGGAAAGATCCTTTTTAAACAGAAAAAAATATTAAAATACTGAAAAGTACATAGAATAATACACACCTGGATATATACTATCCAGAAATAACTAATTCATTTTGGTTGTTATGAAAGAAATAAAATATTACAATAACTTGTGGGGCACATAATTTAAGCCCCAGTCAGAAATGAAAATGTGGGATCTTCATGTTAAAAAAATACTAAGAATTTCACAAAATATCTTATGGTAATATTTCCCATATTTGTTTTAAATTGCAGATGATACTGAACTGTCCATGACATTGTCTAACTTGCCTTTTTCACTTGACACGGTTTCAGCGTCTATCCCTGTTGGTCCATGTTGTTCTGTATTTTTTCATGTTAACTATTGTTAGAAGTTAATATGTAGCATTTTAATTAACCTGTTTCGTTATTAAGTGAATATTTTTCATCGTTCCGTATCTGTATAATTTTAAGACACTTAGTTTGAAATAGTTTCATCCTTGAAAGTTGCAGGAAGAATCAAAGCCTTCCCTTACACCTTTTTACTCAGATTCCCCAAATATTAACCACATTGCTTTATTTTTCTCTTCTCTCCTCCCTTTCCTCCCCCACCTTCTTCTTTCTTTGGCTTCTCCTTACTTTGCTTCCTTTATGTGTATATAATGTAAAATATATTAGCATATATACATATAAATTTTTGGAATCATTTGAGAATAAGTTACAGACATGATGCTTTTTTCTTCCTAAGTACCTCCAGTATATTTCCCCCCAAGGCAAGAGCATTCTCTTATATAACCACAGTACAGTGATACAAATCAGGGGTTTAATATCACTATAATGTTGTAATCACCAGTCCTTACTTTAGTTTCTCATATTGTACTAATGATTCCTCTCTTTCTTTTTCCGGCCCAGGATCCACTTTAAGATCATTGTTGACATCTCTCTTTAGGCTCCGTTAATAGGTATCAGTTCCTTAGGCTTTTTTTTTTTTTTCCTGTCTTTTTGACCTTGACATATTTTGAGGCCTTGAGGCCATAGTTTTATAGTCTGTTTCTTAGTTTGGGTCTGTTTAATGTTTTCTGGGGCTTCCCAGGTAACACAGTGTTAAAAAATCTGCCTGCCAGTGCTGGAGACACGGGAGACTTGGCTTAGATCCCTGGGTCGGGAAGATCCTCTGGAGAAGGAAATGGCAACCCACTCCAGTATTCTTGCCTGGGAAATCCCATGGATAGAGGAGCCTGGCGGGCGACAGTCCATGGGGTCTCAGAGTTGGACACAACTGAGCAGGTTCAAGTTCTGCACTTTTGGCACTGGAAGGGCGCTGATCCCTCTCAGAGCATTATGTCAGGAGGCCCTTGATATCAACTTCTCCTGTTGCTGGTGCTGTGAATGCCTTCACTTGACTAAGGTGGTGCCTGTCAGGTTTCCCCACTGACATTACTAATGAGTACGATCAGTAAGAATCTTTGAGCTGTGCCAACACCTTATTTATCATCCAACTTTCACTCAGTGGTTTTAACATTCATTGATGATTCTTGCCTGAATCAGTTGTTATAGTGATGCTTGCAAGATGGTGGTTTTCTAATTACATAGTTACCTTTACATTTATTAGTCGGCATTCCCCTGTAAGGAAGAGCTTACCTTCTACTTGATTTACTTAACCAATATGAATTCATGAATTTTTATTTTAGTCAATGGTTTACAACCCTAGAATCAGCCATCTTCAGGGAGCCCTGGTTTCATTTATCGCAGGAATGGTTTTCAGCAACCACTGTGTGTGTGCTCATTGGTACTAGGCCCTTTCATTGGACAAAGCTACTACATGACCTATCTATCTATCTTATATAGTATATTAAATATACATATAAAATACATATATACATCCATCCATCTGTAACTACTATAAGTATCTATTTAACATCGATCATACCTCCATATATCTTATTTATCTTCCTTTTTATCCAACAAAAAATAGGGTTCATACTGATACCTCTAATTCCAATACAGTTTCACAAGGATCTAATATTCTCTAATTCTAATATTCTAATATTTGCTTTCTGTATTCATAACTGCCTTTTCCGACAGAGAGAAACCTTGTTCTTATTATCCACAATCTATTTACTTATTTGTTCAATATTAGAATGTACACAAACATACACACTCAAAAATTCACCATTGATAATACATACACATGTGGGAAAAAAATACTACCTGGAGTTCAATATTTAATATAGTTACTTAAATAAAGTTCCTGCTGCCTTAGGCACAATGGTAGGTATAGCTAGATAAGACACTATTCTTGTCACTTTAGTTTTAACTTTTCTTCTTTCTCCTCTTCTCTGAGCGGAAGGAGTGAGGTGGAACTGGTTTTGCTCCAGTATCTGTTAGATCATAGTGAGGGCTGGAGAGTCCAGGTGACATAGGGTGTGGGCTTGATGGGGAAGGAGGTGTTAAGCTCAGATAAAGGTTGTCCTTTCTCTTCTCTGTTTTGGTGCCACTTAGTATTTGCCTCTATAAAGAGAGCAGCCCATCACAAGCGTCTTTGTGTTTTTCTTACAGGGAGTCTTTGTGTTAGCTGTTACTGCATGGCAAAACACCTCGAAACGTAGTGGTTTAAAATAACGGGAATAATTTATTTTGCTTGTGGAATGTGTGATTTTGAGTAAAAATCAGTCTCTAATACAGAAACAATAAGCTGAGAATTTGTTTCCCTGTGTTATCATTTGGGAATGTACGACCCCGTGAGATTTTGCCTTCATTATATTTACGGTTTCCTGATTAAATATGTAGCCCTGTGTCTCTTCCATACCCTGGTGATTTCTGATTTTGAAGGGATCATTTGGTGAAAAATACAGCTACATTTTTTCAGGTTAAAAATATGACCGTTTGAAAGCTCTGTGTGATTGGAAGTTACCCTAATGAAGAAAGATCTTTATAATCAGTGGTGCAGAGAAGTAATTTATTGGGTCTTAATAGGGACATACAGCATAGTTATAAATATGTTGACATGTTGTAGTCAGTTATGTGGTATTTGGAAGCACGCATACCCCATGTGTGACTTTTGGCTGATAATTTTTGCCCGTGCAGATTACCAAGTGACATTTATGGACTGTGTTTGTCATCATGCATAAAACTTTAGCTAAATATAATATACAACTATTGATTGTTTGTTTCCTGGGCAAACATTTTCCCATGGGACACAGTAGGTTTTTGCCCTAAGCCTCTCATAATGCTAGATTCTTTCATTAATAAATAGAGCAGTCTTCCTTTTATAAGCCAATCACTCAGAGAAACCAGGCTCGCTGTTCCTCAGTGATGTGAATGTAGCCTTGCTCTCCTTGGTGCTGAAGAGCAATCTGTTGTCCTGTTATTTCTGAACTCCTTCCGTGTGCCATGGAATATTGTATCTGAAGCTCCAGTCCTTGCTGCAGATGAATTCTGTCCCTCTCTTTCACTGGGGCTCAGTCCTTTGCGCTTGTAAACTCTAGCATCTCAACAAGACAGTACTGGTCAATCAATGGAGAGGTTAACCTTTACCATTCAGAGCTTTTAAAATGTTAAATTGCTTTCAGATACCCGGGGCTTCTTGGAATCTCACCTCCCAGGGCTCACAGCGGGGGTCCTTCACCGCCTAGCCTGAGAATTGGGTTTTGTCTTGGTGGTGCCACATTGCCACAGGTATACAGGTCTCCACTTCCAGCCCCTTGGCTGCCGTGACTCAGCTGACCCCCTTTGGGTACCACTCAGCATCCATTCAAGGGGGTAATGGCAGCTGCTGCCGGGTAAAGCAGCTTATTTTTTAAAGAAAATTTTGCAATCCTGCCACCTCCCTCCCCATCCCATCCCTCTGGGTCATCCCAGTGCACTAGTCCCAAGCATCCTGTATCCTGCATCGAACCTGGACTGGGGATTCGTTTCTTATATGATATTATACATGTTTCAATGCCCTTCTCCCAAATCATCCCACCCTCTCCCTCTCCCACAGAGTCCAAAAGACTGTTCTATACATCTGTGTCTCTTGAACCAATACAATATTGTAAAGTAATTAGCCTCCAATTAAGATAAATAAATTTAAATTAAAAAAGAAAAAAGGTTGTCAAAAAAAAAAAGAAACATTTTGCAGTAATACATGACACATCACGTAGAATCTGTTTTTATATTCAGTTTAAAGTGTTAATCAGTAAATTTCAATGAATCTTGGGACACAGAAAACCCCCAGGACTCCTCGACCTAAGAGAACATAAAAAGTGCAAATCTTGAAATGGTTGTGAATATTCAACAAAACCAGTTTGATCTATTGAGGGAGCTAGTCTGTAATTTCCATTTTCTACTGAGTTTTGAGAGTATTCTTTTTCTTATTAAAAAAAATCGTTTTTGTACTAAATCTTGGTCCATTCTCAGTCTTATGAAAAGGAACACGTAGAAATAATAGATCAGTGGTTGAAAGAGATTGGGTTGTGATAACCACACACAAAACCGCCTGGACCCGGGCGTGAGGCCGCACCTCCTGCAACATGGGCCAGTCCACCGTCAAAGACAAAGCATCAGACAGCTGGCAGGATGAATGGACTAATATGCTCCACTCCAGGAAGCCCAGAGCCCACAGCTCTGACTCAGACACTGCGCTGGGTTATTATACTGTGCACACAAATCAAAAGCTTTTTTAAAAAATACTTTCCTTAACATTTATGTGCACGCATTCTTTTAAGATTTTTCAGTTAAAGTTCACCAAGTTCACCAATCATCAGAGCAGCCTTGGATAAGGAGAAAGGAATTATAGCATCCCTAATTCTGAATTTGGAGAAATACGTGATGTTGGCTTTAATTAAGTGATTTGCTCCAGCCAAAGAGCAAAGCCACCCAGAGGTCCTGAAATGATGATATTTAACTTCGCCTGCCAAACCACACTGCTCCTCATAGTTCTCTTATTCTGAAAAGGACAAAATTCATACAATTATTGGTAAGTAAAAGTAGCCTGTAAATTGATGCTGAGATTCCTAACAGTTAAAGTGAACAGGGAAATTTGAAAGACTTCAAGAGTCATGTTGTCCTTGGGACTTCCCTGATGGTCCAGGGGGTACAGGTTTGATCCCTGGTCAGGGAACTAAGATCCCACATACCATGGAATGTGGCCATCCCCCCCCCGCCTCCCTCCCCCCCCCAAAAAAAAGATTCATGTTGTCCTTAAATAGAAACTCAGTTACTTGGGAGAAGCAGAGTCCTTCCTCATTGTGATCCAAGAGACTATTCCTTTGTATTCTCATAGACAGTGATACGGATGACAAGGTTGTTTATAGTATCCTTACAATAACTATAAAATTTTCGTCTAGGTGTTTTTGGTGCATCCCTTTGCACATACCATGATCAAAATACTAAAATATAGCACAGGGGTGGTAGAGGATGAGTACATTGCTATTTTACCTCTAGAGCTTTCTTTTAATGCTTTAATATAATATCCAAATGCTACTACATAATACAGTATTTTAAATTATTAATCAGATATAGTTTTAAAAAATAGTCCTGGGATTGAAAATAAATGAACAATAAAATTGTTAACTAACAATAGTTAGTGAATAAATAATGAGAGGATAGTTTTCTATCATTGCCTGAACAGAAATATGTTTATTCCCAAATCAAGTATTAAGAGTGCTTTTCTCCTGAGTAGTCATTTTAATGCAATTAATATTTAGTGAGTAGTCTCTGTGGCAGAGCATAGCATTGTGGTTGTGTTCTTTTTAATCTAAATCAGTACGTTTTGTATTTGGGAGTTCATCTCAGATTGAACCTATCACTGTTGTATATGAAGAAATCATTTTTAAACATTTTTTTTCATCAGTGACATTGAGTGAAGGTTGAAAGTCAACTTCAGTGACACATAGATGACTTCTTACTGGTTTTAGATCAGTCGGCAAGAGGTAGAATGGGCAGCACAGATTCAAAATTATTATGAATGAAGACTGGACTTATGACCACGTGATGCTTACAGCTTATCTCTCTGCCTGCTTGACCTTGGTTTCCATTCATATGTGATCTGTACTTGCCCATTTTCTTCCATTTCCCTTAATAATGAATGGGGGAACTGCAGTAGCGAAAGGATGAATATAGTGAATCCAAGACCTTTCGATACTATCATTCACCCGTTCATTCTTCTTCTTAGCAGAGAGGGACTTGGTTCTTCACTCTCCATCTTGAATCAAATGAATGAGGACTGGACTTTTGACCATGTGATGCTTACAGCTTATCTGTCTGCCTGCCTGAGCTTTGTTTCTATTCATGTGGTAAATATTTGTTTCATATTAAGAGTAGCGTGCATGTATATGCAGTCGTGTCTGACTCTGTGACGCCATGAACTGTAGCCCGCCAGGCTCCTCTGTCCATGTGATTTTCCAGGCAAGAACATTGGAGTGGGTTGCCATTTCCTCCTCCAAATAAAAGCAGCATTCCTCAGCAATTCAGAATCTCTTATCAGAAGAAAGAATCAAATGCTAGCTACTTAGGATGAGAAAGAATGAATAGCAAAAGCACCACAGGCAAGCAAGTAAAGTAATTGCCAGACTGGATGCATGATTCACTATGGAGCTTTCAGGGAATGTGGTTATTTAACCTGAAGAGAAGATATAGGCTTTTCTAAACTAGTGTCTAAGGAATATTTTGGTAATACTAGGAATACTTCACTTTAATCTTACGCATAGAATGACTGAGTTTTGCATGAACTCGTTAATTATGTAAAATGGTAAAATTGTACACAGTGCAACAGAATTGAGCTAGTTTTAGGCAACTTACACAGATTTTACATAATTCTGACATCTTTTAGTCAATGACATAATAAATAATATAAGTGACTCCAAGTTCATGAGTAGGATGTTCTTGAAGGATACACCTCCATTAAGGAGAAAGGAGCCCCGAATTACAAAACGAAAAACAGAATTAAATCACTTGTCACTAAGGGATTGGGGTAGGTTGATTTTCAGGCATATAGTGCATCAAATATTTGCCTGGCGTGTAGTGTATGACTTGCTGAACGTTGTCACGGGAGAGGTGACATGCAGTATTGGCATGTGACAGTATTGGTAGAGTTCATGTGTGAAGCAGTCAGGGTTCCGGAAGAGGATCAGAAACAGAAGAAGATATATATATTATATGCATAATATAATATATATGTATTAGATTGTTGTTCAGTCGCTCAATTGTGTCTAACTCTTCATGACCCCTTGGACTGCAGCACACCAGGCTTTCCTGTCCTTCTCTATCTCCCGGAGTTTGCTCAAACTCACGTCCATTGAACCAGTGATTCCATCCAACCATCTCATCCTCTGTCGCCCACTTCTCCTCCTGCCTTCAATCATCCCCAGCATTAGGGTCTTTTCCAGTGAATTGGCTCTTCACATCAGGTGGCCAAGGTATTGGAGCTTCAGCTTCAGCATCAGTCCTGCCAATGAATATTCAGGGATAATTCTCTATTATCCATAATAATGATGTCCTTTGCATAAAGCCACCTGATTGTGGATGTTAACAGCATTGTACAGAATACCTTTACACCTAGGTGAGTGTTTGATTGAGAAACCAGGGCCTCTAGCCTAGCCAAGCTGACACATACATCTGATGACCCCAGAAAGACAAGGGTAGGATTATGTTTGAGGCTGACAAGTAGATCTTCAAGCACCTACGTGGATGTCACAGGGTGTATGTCTAAAGCCCAGGTCCACCACTTCTTAGTTCTCTGCCTACCAAGTGCATTTCCTAAACTCTTTCTTTTTAAAAAAATGTTTATTTATTTATTCAGCTGCATTGTGTCTTAATTGCGGTGAGCAGTCTCAGTTGCTCTGTGACATGGGGGGTCTTAGTTCCCTAGCCAGGGCTGGAACCCTCATCCCCTGCAGACTCTTAGCCACTGAACCACCAGGGAAGTCCCTCCTAAACTATCTTTGTTCTAGCTTCCTTGTCTATAACATGGAGCTTGTGGGGTTCTTAAGTCAATCACATGAATATCTGGCATGATGAAAGAACACAGTTAAGGGCTTCCGAGTAAAGTTAGAGAGTTTTATTTTCACATTGTTTGGAATCACATCTGGAAATATAAGAATGCCTAACAATCAGCTGGGTGGAGCAGTAGGCAAGAAGCTGGAGCGTTTTGGTGCTGGGACTTTAAACAGTTTATTCCTTCTTATGTCTCCAGACACACATTAGTGTGTCTTGTTTTAATATTCTTTTATTGTGCACCACAAAGATTATCAGCTTATTTATCAAACACAAGGAATTGGAAAAAAAGGAAAAAAAACAACAGTGAATGGGCCTGATTCTGCAATGGCAGCAGAAGACGCGATACGTGATAACATCTGTAGGAATACCAAATGGAATCATTAGGATCTGTGCTGCTGGTATGCGTACCAACTGAATGTGTAATGTGGACCTCTTCAAATAATCTATTACTTAGGATGTGAGGAAGTGGAGCGCTTAATTTTTCTGTTGGTTTATTGCAGCCCTTAACAAGCATGGCTGGTTGTAAGTAGACAGTTAAATTAAACTCATGAATATCTGTTATAGTTTTTGAAATATAAAATGGCAACAAAGGACATATATTGCTGTTTGTATCCATGTCGTGGAGCGCATGATGTTTCTCTCCTGTGGGTGTGAAGCTGGTAATAAATACCCAGGAGAAAGGGAACAATGCCCTCCTTGTCACAGTAACCAACACCAGAGATGGTGAGAGAAGAAAAAGTAACGGACTAATTTCTGAGGAGGGGGAGCAGGCAAGAAGCATTTTGCCCAAGAATGCCAGGCAGGTATGCTGAGGACTGACTTTGTCCTTAATGTGGAGGGTTAGTTACCAAGAATTAAGAGTGCTAAAAGTTTCAGTGGAAACCTTTCCCCAAGGTAGCAGAGTAAGGCTGGCAGAAACTTGAACAAGCATCTTCAGGGCAGTTCCTTGACGATGTGGCTGCCAGCTGGGAGAGGAAACAGGAGAGCCTCACAGAGGGCACACCATCGTCAGATGCCCTACGGAGTTGTAGGCAGCAGAGTTCCACCCCACCCCTTGAATGCTGGCCATGGGGGAGCACGGTTTATGGACTTCCCCAGCGTGGAGACCACAGTGGTAGAGTGGAAGGAGCAAATGCAGGAGAGTGACAGCCCAGAGGAGGAAGCCGGCAGGCATGGAGGGAAAGGGAAGAAGCCAGAGGCAGCACCAGCAAAGAGGAGAGTGGAGGGAAGGGAAGGCAGGCCCATCGGGCCCCAGCTACCCGGGCATCATTATGGAGCAACCCACCAACATGGCTACGGGCAGGAAGGCCGGCTCTGGGGGTGTGGGAAGGGCTGTAATTCTAAACCCTAAAAGACACCTAGGAAGTGATCCAAACAGTCTTACAGAACTGGCCACAGTCCTTTGGAACCTTCTTTCCCCCTCTAAAGGAGCCTAGGGAACAAGGCCAAGGCAAAGCTGATTGTTGAAGAAACAAAACAATGAAAAAGATAGGGAAACATTGCTACCAGTATTGCTTGCACCAAAAATATATCAATAAAAATGAAACCCCTCTTGTAACTGAAAACTTTACAAGGCAGCTAAAGGAGCATGGGGAAGTATTTTAGATTTCAGGGCCTGAGATGTCTGTACCTACCAGTGTTTGTCTTCCAAAATATTGAGAGAGAAAAAGTGTTAAATAAGTTAATTCAAAATCAAACAAAAACGGCCCCAAGCCAGAGTGTATTTTTGGATAGGACTTTTTTCCTGTACTCTAAATTTTACCAAGTGAGATTCTTTTATAAATACTGTCTTATTCAACCTTTAGAAGTGAAGGATCTGCCATTTAATAGGAGATGTGCATTTTGTTGTGAAGACAGAACACGATGACCTTGGTTCGTCATTCTCCAGAGTCCAGACCCTGTTTTGCATTGTGTGTTGAGTACAGAGTTATTTCAGACCCAGTGGACCTGGCATTTTTACATGAAGATCAAGGCTTGGGTAAGCCAGAGCTTCCATCCCAGTGGACCATCAGATGGCAAAACCATTAAAGATGACATTGCTGCTGCTGCTAAGTCACTTCAGTCGTGTCCGACTCTGTGCGACCCCACAGACGGCAGCCCACCAGGCTCCCCTGTCCCTGGGATTCTCCAGGCAAGAACACTGGAGTGGGCTGCCATTTCCTTCTCCAATGCATGAAAGTGAAAAGTGAAAGTGAAGTCGCTCAGTCATGTCCAACCAGTTCCCATTTTCATACATGTAAGCCCATGGAGGCAAAACAACCAAGAAGAAAAGGGAGGTTTTCAGATGAAGGCTAAAATCCATAAAAAAGATGTATAAAGGGATGAACTAACACTCAGCCAATTAAGCAAAAAATGAGAAGTTTTTGAACTCTTTTCATTTATAAAAATGCTCCCTGTTGGTAATATCTCAAAAGAATGTTAGCTAACAGAAAAGAAATATACTAAGGAAGAACTGTTCATGAAATACACTTAGGAGGTTTGTAATTGGCAGCATCAGCAAGTTGTCAGCAGGTGTGAAATAGGGCACTTTCCCATTCATATTGACAGGATTTAAGATAAAATCTAAGGGGTATTTGGTTACATTAAGATAACTCAGACCTTTGAGATAAGTTTGAAACAAGTAATGGGCTCAAAGTAAAATTCAAAGGACAGTCTATTGCAAACTATTATCAAATTGGCATAGCAGGGTGATCATTTAAAAATGTTAAAAAAAAGAATCATAAAATTTATAGATGATTTTTTTTGCATGTCTTAAACCTGATTGTCATCTATTTAATGGACATTTATAAGAGTTATAATTATATTTTAATTTCCTGAGCTGCAATTAAAAGGAGAGACAATTGGTATATAAAACAACTGTTATTCTTTAAAATCTTTGATCAGTGTCCATAATTTATATAATTTTCCTATATGCAAGATATTATTTTGCTATGTTTTAAATATTATTATTTTTTCCTTCACTCAAGAAATATTTATAGAGTGTTTACTATTTGCCAAGCAGTCTTCCAAAATGCTGGAGAAGCAGCAGAAAGGAGTCTATTCCTATATATCAGTGATTTCAAAATGCACATTTTTTCACATTTTAACATCTTTGAAATTAGAGTGTGTCTTACAATCTATTATGAATCATAATGTGGTTGACAGAAGTTCTTCTTTCTCAATAGCACACAGCATTGTGGTACATCTCACAGTTGACAGCATCTTATAATTGTTGAAACAGACTGTAATGCTACAATTACATGTGTATGTATGTTGGTATGCCTAAGAAGCTATTTCGTGTTTATTTACTTAAAAATTGAGATAATTCTTCTAAGAATCTAATTTTTGTGCCTTTGGGGAAAATGCCTCTATTCTAGAATGCTGTGTGTGTTCTTGGTAGTTGTAAATTGGGAGTTTAAAAAAATTGAAATTAGTAGATCAAATGGGATTCAGAAGGATATAAATACTAAACTTTCCTGTATTTCTTCCTTCATTATGCATGAGAGGCTTTTAAGACAGCTTAGTCATCTCAGTGTTGGTATTATGTAGGATGTTGGTAATAGGTAGCTACATATCTTATATTACTGGGTTTTTTCTTCGTGTTTTATTCTGTGATGATAATCAATTTAATTACTTTATATAATATTGCTATAAGTAGACCCAATTATAAAAGTCTGGATTATTCAAGAAAGTTAAATTAGGACATGATTCTTCCCTTTGAACATGGAATTACATAGAATTTGCTCATTGGAACATTTAAAATAAACTTTGATTCACAGAAGTTCAGTTTGCACACAGTTATCAAAGGATGCCCATCATGTAAAATGAGCTACACCTGCGTTGTTGAGCTGAGTCAACAGAATTCAGCTAACTATACTCAGACACATAGTATGCTGCATATGTGTGTATTTAACCATTATTCAGAAAAGTCCCCCACTGGGAATTAGAATTTATTGCTTACTGATTTTAAATAAATGTTTGATTTCTCTGACTGTAGAAAGAGAAATATTTCCTTCATTGTATATGCAGAACAAGTCAGTATTAATTACAGCATGTGACTTCCAGATTTTAAAAATTTATAGGACTATAAATTACTTATACTGTTTATTAAAGTTTATACTTTTTTAGTGCATGAGCTTACAGTTTAAACAGTCATGTGCAAATACAGTTCCATATATGTGTAAAATCTTAATTTCATGAGCAATATTAATGGCCACCACACACAGAGTTTTGTGGGAACACCCAGGAGGGACCTCCCTTTACAGTTTGAGGAGAAAATTACATCCAAGCAGAGAAGTAGGTGATGCAGGGGGATGGGGGAAACAGATTTGCAAAGCCTAGATGTGTAAGTGGAGAAGGCAATGGCACCCCACTCCAGTACTCTTGCCTGGAGAATCCATGGACGGAGGAGCCTGGTGGGCTGCAGTCCATGGGGTCACTAAGAGTCGGACACGACTGAGCAACTTCACTTTCACTTTTCTCTTTCATGCATTGGAGAAGGAAATGACAACCCACTCCAGTGTTCTTGCCTGGAGAATCCCAGGGACGGGGGAGCCTGGTGGGCTGCTGTCTATGGGGTCGCACAGAGTCGAACACGACTGGAGCGACTTAGCAGCAGCAGCAGCAGCAGATGTGTAGGTGAAGCTGAGCGAGGCCGGAAGGAGGAACTGCGCAAGAAATCGAGCAGGTGCGTGTATGCCAGATCATGAAATGCCCTCTCAGCTGGGATCAGCAGTTGGCTTTGGCTTCTAAAGGCACAGCCATCAAAGTGTCTCAGGCAGGGGAGAGAGGTGATGTTGTTCAGTCACTCAGTCGTGTCTGACTCTGTGGCTTCGTGGATGCAGCCTGCCAGGCTTCCCTGTCCATTACTGTCTCCTTCACTATCTCAGACTCATGTCCGCTGAGTCGGTGATGCCATCCAACCATCGCATCTTCTGTAGCCCCGTTATCCCTCTCCCCTCGATCTTTCCCGGCATCAGGGTCCTTCCCAGTGACTCGGCTCTGGTGCTGCTTTAGAAAGATCGCTGCAGCTGCAGCAGGAGAAGCCCCTGGAGTGGGACGGGGTCCCAGAAGATGTGACGGGAGGCAGCTGCCACAGACTAAAAAGAGGGGAAGCAGGAGCAGACCAAATACTGCAGAAATGGAGAGGAACGTGCGGAGGACAGAGCCTCAGGAAGAGTTTGTAATGCATCGGTTGTGGGTGGAATGAGGACAGAAGTTGAGGCTGACTTCCGGGGCTCCAGCTTGAGCAGTCAGAAGGGTGGTGGTGTCATCCCTTGAGGAACTAAATACACGAAGAAAAGCAGATGAAGGCAGGGGACCAAGATGGACCGAGTGGAGAGCCCTGTTGGCCACAGAGCCCACGAAGTTTGGCAGAACTTGTCGGAGACTGGGAGAAGCGTGGATGGAGAAGCACAGGATGCATGGCCAAGCCCAAGGACAGGGCCCAGTCTGCCGGGCTACATTCAGATTTTCTCCAGCTGTGCTACATAACCCATGTGTAGATGGCACCCTGGTAGAAGAAGGGAAGATCTCACTGATTTGACAGTGAAGTCTTTTTCTTCTACAGTAAGTCCCCAACATACGAATAAGTTCTATTATGAGAGTACATTTGTAAGTTCAGTCGGTTCATAAGCCCAACAAAGTTAGCCTAGATACCCAGCTAACACGATCAGCTGTATAGTAGTGTACTGTAATAGGTTTATAATACTTTTCACACAAATAATACATAAAAAGCATGTTTTTTCCTCCTTCCACTCTTTCCATTATTTTCACTTTTGTTTCCATTGTTCTCACTTGGCATTTCTTAGCAGTACCAGCTACATCACTGCTGATTTTGTGCTTGCTTCTGGATATCCTGGGCTTGAAATAAAGACACTATACTACTGTCCTCTGCACTGTCCTGTACAGTAAAGTACACAGAAGCACAACGGCTTGTGGAGGATGCAGGCACGTGATGCTGCTGCTGCTAAGTCGCTTCAGTTGTGTTTGACTCTGTGCAACACGGTAGACAGCAGCCCACCAGGCTCCGCCGTCCCTGGGATTCTCCAGGCAAGAACACTGGAGTGGGTTGCCATTTCCTTCTCCAATGCATGAAAGTGAAATGTGAAAGTGAAGTCGCTCAGTCGTGTCCGACTCTAGCGACCCCATGGACTGCAACCTCCCAGGCTCTTCCGCCCATGGGATTTTCCAGGCAAGAGTACTGGAGTGGGGTGCCACTGCCTTCTCCAGGCACATGATAGTGTATGCCAGATGTGAACTTGTGAGCTCGCTTATGTGATTGGACATGCAAATGTATATTTGCATCTTTGAAGGGCCATATGTCGGGGTCTTGCTGTAATGCATTGGGAAGACATGTCCAGTATGCCTCAGAGGGACTTGGGAAGAAGGGGAAGAGAGAGGAAATCTGCCACTAAAGAATATTTTCCTTATTTCTTTAGTGCCAGGGAGATTTATTGCAGTAAATTTATAGCTGGATGGCATGTGTGCGTTTACACCCAAACATGCTTGCACAGGTACACACACATGCACACACATATCCTGTTCCTTCAAATGACCAGGAAGAATGCTGCTGTTGGACAGGGATGTGCATTTCTGCAAGTCTGGCACTGATCCTATACTTTCAGCTGTTTAGGAGATGGAAACTGAGCAGCGCTGTACACTCCATGGACTCTTTCTAGTGACCTGCCGTCATAAGAATGTGCCAGGCTTATTTCATGGAGAGCATTCAGGCCTCCGGACAGCCTCTGGTTGAGGGCCTTTCCCCCCTTTGACTGTACCCGTGGCTACCACTCTGTCCTTGCCTGGGGTGGCTTGCGCAGCTGTTAGAACCACATTGCCAACATCCTGTGACCCTCAGGGAATCCCAGGCCTGGTCTGGCCATCGAGACACTTGCCATCAGTAAATAGCATTGTATGCAGCGCCCACTGTGTGCTGTTGGGCATCACACCAGCCCCCAGGGAGAGTCCCTGTTTTTAGCTACCTCTCCCAATGCTGAATGGGCTTTTCTCTAATAGGACCCTGAAAAGCCTCTTTCTAGGCAGGAGTCTTTGAAGACTGCCACGGTCTGTGTGAAGGAAAGGAAAAAAATCAGGCATTCTTGAAGGGGTCTCGGTACTAAGAAGAAGAGAAGCAGAGCAGACTCAAATCTGAGAGATCTGGATTGGAAAGTTAAGTGGGGAGGGCCTTTTCTGAGGACACTGAAACCAAGTTCATAATCAGTCTCTGCATTCTAAGAGCCGTGCATCTCCCTGGGGGATGAGGTTTGACCAAAGTCGTGACTGGGCTGAAATGACTGCATCAACTTGTGTACTTTGATCATCATCAGCTTGTTCCATCCCATGATGGTAATGCTGTCTTCACACAACTGCAGTAATATCTTGCCAGTTTAAGTTCTCATGGTATGTTATAGCCACTTTGTGGGGTTCCCACTTTTCCTGGACTTGGGTCAAAATTCCTTGGAAGCCTTAATGTCCGGGTGGCTCAGACGGTAAAGAACCCACCTGCAATGCAGGAGACCTGGGTTCATTCCCTGGGTCGGGAATATACCCTGGAGGAGGGAATGGCTACCCAGGCCAGCATTCTTACCTAGAGAATCCCCATGGACAGAGGATCCTGGTTGGGCTACATAGAGTTGGAAAGAGTCAGACACAACTTAGTGACTAACACTTTCACTTTGGAAGCCTTAATGTCCTCTTACAGCCACCAGGCTGTGGTTGCACTGAAATTTTTATGGGATCATTGTGATGCAGGTAAGTGATTATTGGTACAGCCTAATTTAACAGTAAAGCTTTCAAAATCCACTTCAGAGGGTACCCCAGCCTGATGTTTTTTAATCTAAATAGACTGCCATTTCCAAACATACCTTAAAACTATTCAAAGACATTTCTCTACCTTAGAGACTCTAGCAGTTACTTTCCGATTAGCAGAATAAAAAAAAAGCAAAAGAAAAAGAAGAAGAAAGAAGAGAACAAACCCTTTGTTGATTTGCATGTCTATTTCATGAGAACTTTATTTTTAGGTCCTATTTTTCTTGACCCTGTGTTTGCGAAAATGTTAAACCAGTTTTGTGTCTTTCAGAAATCAGAATTGTCTGTTCTTTCTTCCTTCTAGTCCTTATGTCAGCGATATTTCTTTCATGATAACATTTATTTATCAAAGTTTATGCTACTTTGACTTTTTATAAAATACCGGTGAAGATAAATGGATCAATTGACCCCAGGAACAGTTTATTTATCCCTTTAGTCACACTTCAGTGGCAAAATCAATAACCTTCTGAAATATTTGATATTACAGCAGTTCCAGTAAATAGTGACATTCATGAGCAATGTGCAAGGGGAACTAAAATTTATTATCAACTTGGATTTTTTAGTACCTGTATTGATTTTCCTGAAGATGCTTGTGAATTTTTATTTATCTGTGGCTGAGCAAGTGACCTTTGTTTCAGAAAACTGCAGTTTCAATTTGCCAAGATTACAGGAGTTGAAAGGACTTGTGTATATTAGTGAATGTGGAGTGAAAGATAAAAAGCCATGAAGAGGGCTTTTTTTTTTTTTTAATGTAAGTGGGCTTTTTTGTATTCAATATACTGCATTTTTTGTGTGTGTGACCAAACCCAGACATTCCGAAGCCACAGGATTTATTAAAGACAGCATCATGCTGAGTCCTGCAAGATGGGCTCTAGAGGAAATGGTGTTTGAACTGTTCTTGGATTTGAAGGGGTGAGGTTAGCCTAAAGCAGGGATGTAAAGAGAAGACAAGGAGCTGAGACCAGAAAGCAGGAAGGAGGCTGGGATGCTGGGACCAGAGGGGAGACAAGCAGTCCTGAGGGAACAGGGGCAGCCATGGGACATGAAGCTGACCAACAAGAGAGGGCCATCAGCGGGACCTGGGATTTGAGGTCTGGAGGCAATGGGACCCATTGTAGAATTTTAAGCTGAGATGAAAATGTATTATTTTTTTCCACTGCACATGCTGTTTTTTATTAAGATTGGGAAAAGAAGCTTTTTTCAATTTAATATTTATTCTATATTGGAATGTAGTTGATTTACAATGTTGTGATAGTTTCAGGTGTACAGCAAAGGAATCAGTTATACATATATATCAATTCTTTTTCAGATTCTTTCCCCCCACAGGTTATTACAGAATACTGAGTTCCCTGTCCTTGTTGATTATTTTATATTTAGTAGGGCATATATGTTAATCCCAAACACCCAACTTATCCCTCCCTTCCACTTTAGTAACTGTTAGTTTGTTTTTGAACTCCGTGAGTATTTCTGTTTTGTAAATTTGTGTGTTTGTATCATTTTTTAGATTCCATATATATGTGATATTATATGATATTTGTCTGTCTTCATCAGACTTATTATGATAAGCTCTAGAACCATCCATGTTGCTGCAAATGCCATTATTTCATTCTTTTTAATGGCTAAGTCATATTCCATTGTGTTGGGTTTGTGTGAGTGTGTACACATATCACATCTTTATCTAATCCTCTGTTGATGGACATTTAGGTTGCTTCCATGTCTTGGCTATTGTAAATAATGCTGCTATGAACATCTATCTTTTTGAATTATCATTTTCTTTGGTTATATAACTGGGATTGGGATTGCTGGAGTATATGGTAGTTCTATTTTTAGTTTTTAAGGAACCTCCAAACTGTCCTCCTTAGCGGTTGTACCAGTTTACATTAGAGGAGAGAAACTTGGAAAATTTGCACACTGTATTCTAGTATTCAAAATGTACTAAAGTCGTATCAATTTCCTAAAAGTAAAACTATGATTTTACACATTTTAAATAAATACAGCAAATTCTGAAAAATGTGTAAATCATGTGTATAGCTTGCTAAAATTTTACTACGTAAACCCATGTAATCAGCACCCAGATCTAAAAACAGAACAGAACCTATAACCTTGACATGGCCTTCATGCCCTCCTCAAAGGTCACCATTAATTATTTTTCTAATTTGGAAATACAGGCTGTGTTCTCTTTTTATCTTGCTTCTTCAGCTGACGTCAGATGTGTGAGTCATCATGCCGTCGCGTGTAGCAGTCATTAACACATTTTCCCTGCTTTTAATATTCCAAAAATATATTATTAAAGCTTTGTCTGGGGATAGGAGGTGGGCAGAGCAGACGTGGAAGAAGCTTCTTGAGGGAACAGAGCTGCAGGCTGGAGGCAACGTTTGGGGATTGAAAGTGTTGGCAGAAGCAAATGCAGGATTGAGGAAGGTGTCCCACGGGAGAAGAGGAGACAGTGAACAGGAAGGTGTCCAGGATGCGGTTGTTTAAGGACGTGCTCTTTGAGATCGTGAGCTTGCTCTTGAAGTTGGAGATGACAGCTTCTCCTATGTGGGGTCATGGAGTGCTGTGGTCAGTATTAAGAGCCAGGGCTTTGGAATACAAGGGAGATGTAGAATGGCCAGCCTTGAGCTGCCCTCAGTGTCCTCATATGAGGGTGAAATGATTCAGCTGAAGCATTGAGCGCCCTGCTGGATACAATGTAGATGCTCAATACATGTATGTAGTTATCACTTCAAAATTTATGGGGAAATGTTACATGTCAAGAAAATGGAAAGAAAAGCAAAGGGGATGAGAGCACAAAATTTTCTTTGCAAACTTGTTTCTTAGTTAACAAGGGAGAAGAGAAGCCACTTTTGTCTGGGTTCTGTGTGTAACTTTATAATGTCCTCAGCAGGAATTGCAGAGAGGGTTGAAAATAGAAGAGTCTTCAGTCTTGTTGACCCAGCTTATCAGATGAGTTCTCCAGGATATTCCAAAAATTAATCATTTGAGAGGCTTCATTTTCTTGGGAGGCTTCATTTCTTCATTTCATCAGAGACTTTGTTATCATTTCACAATTAATATGTTTTTATCAAATTGGCAGATCATTAGTCTGCTTTGCAGTTCAGGGACTCTTGAATCATATTCATCACCTGTTATCTATATCATTTTCTTCAACTAAATATTTCAATTCAGTATTTACTGGCATTTGCCAACTCTATATAGAAAGGCATAGGTGGTGTAAGGCTATAAAGTGGTGATATAACAAAGTCGATGAAAAAAGACAAAATATGGTGTGGACAGTCCACATTCCAGAAGTTGAAAGAAGTTAGAAATATGCACCAAAATCATCAGGAGAGGATTCACAAAGGGCAAGAAACTGGGCTCTGAGGAGCCAGCTGGGTGTAGACAGTGAGACTCTCATTCCTAAGTTTCTCCTAAGAATCTGCTGAATGTCTTGTGGATTGGGCAGGAGAGTTTGCTTTTTATGACAAAATAAATCAATTGCACATAACTATTCAGGAAATCAACCCTGAATATTCATTAAGGACTGATGCTGAAGCTCTAGTACTTTGGCCACTTGATGTGAGAAGCTGACTCATTGGAAAAGGCGCTGATGCTTGGGAAAGACTGAAGGGGACAGGAGAAGGGGTGGCAGAGAATGAGATGGTTAGAGAGCATCACCGACTCCAGTGGACACGGATTTGAGCAAACTTCAGTAGAGAGTGAAGGACCAGGGAGCCTGGCACACTGCCGTCCACGGGGCCACAAAGACTCAGACACGGTTTTGCAACTGAACAAAAATAAAATCAAGTACATATGTTTCCAGTCCAATTTCTCTTTTATCTGTTGCTGAAATAAAACTTCTGAAATGCAGTTTAAATGTTGGTCTTTGTTGTCCTAAAATGGTGATCATACCTATGGTAATTAGTTGAATTCACCTTTCTGTTGACTGTATAATAAATATCTGCCTCATGTAGTTTTGGCAGATAAAGTGACCAACTATTTTCCATTTTTGAATAAACCTCCATAGTGCAATTGAAAAAAATAATGAAAAATATTTTTAAAAAAGCCAAGAAAAAGTAAATCATTTCTTTAAGATTTAAAGGTTTTGCTGTACTTGAAAAAGAGTTCATTAACCCCTTGGGTAGAGAACTATTGAATAAGAATGTATTTTTGACTGGGAAAAGATGATCAAATGAAACATCTTGGTTAGCAAATTTAAAGCAGCTTGACTTAACTCTGCTTCACTTCAGATGGAAACTTCTGACAGATTCATGGGTCAAGTTCTGTGCAAAAAGTATCAAGTACTGACCCTGGAAAATTCTTCTAGAACCAGATGCGCCTGCAAAAGCCACAGGAGTGGATTGTGGGAAGGTGGCTTTGGCAGAAAGTAGGTCAGAATGGGCTTTTCTGTTTCTGAAATTTGGAGGTAATAGGTGAGCACTTAGATGGTATTGATGGGGAGTTCCCTGAACTGATAATAACAGTTTCATCTAAATTTATAAAGTGATATGTACGTGTGTGCTTAGTTGCTCAGCTGTGTCCGACTCTTTGCGACCCCATGGACTGTAGCCCCCCAGGCTCCTCTGTCCATGGGATTCCCCAGGCAAGAACACTGGAGCGGATTGCCATGCCCTCCTCCAAGGGATCTTCCCAACCCAAGGATCGAACCCAGGTCTCCCACATTGCAGGCAGATTCTTCGCCATCTGAGCCCTATGTGTTGTATTTATCATATAACCACCTTGGGTCTTCCTACCTGTTTACTCAAGAAACCTAAGGTGAACAGTTTTCTTGTTTTCTGTGGCTATATGACTTCTCAATAGAGATTTAGGTTTTTTTTAAAAAAAAGGACGAGGGAGAAGTAAGAGGTGGAGAAACAAGAAAATGAAGAAAAGAGGTGGCCCTTTTACAGTATGTGTGTGTTAGTCACTCGATGAGTCCAACTCTGCCATCCCAGGCCATGCCAGGCACCTTTGTCAGTGGGATTCTCCAGGCAAGAATATTGGAGTGGGTTACAGTATACAAGAAGCTACTAATATGCTTTATTACTTTAAATAACTTATGCCAAGTATCTGAAGCACTGCTCTTTCTGGTTCATCAGCACAGACAGAGCAAACAGCCCATGCCTTTGCTGGAATGGGCCATGGTGAACAGGTTCTACATTGTGTAAGAGGTCAGGCTTAATCACAGGTGAGGGTCCTCTCTGCTGTGAGAGCTGAGGCCTCTAGAAAACTGATTTCAAGCATTGAAGAGATGTGAAAAGATGCATTTATAAAAGAAGGCTATGATCCTTATTCTACAAGAATATCTTCTCCTTTCAGTTCAGTTCAGTCACTCAGCCGTCTTCGACTCTTTGAGACCCCATGGACTGCAGCGCACCAGGCCTCCCTGTCCATCACCAACTCCTGGAGTTTCCTCAAACTCACGTCCATTGAGTCAGTGATGCCATCCAGCCATCTCATCCCTTCTCCACCTGCCTTCAATCTTTCCCAGCATCAGAGTCTTTTCCAATGATTCAGTTCTTCACATCAGGTGGCCAAAGTATTAGACTGTCAGCTTCAGCATCAGTCCTTCCAATGAATATTCAGAACTGATTTCCTTTAGGATGGACTGGTTGGATCTCCTTGCAGTCCAAGGGACTCTCAAGAGTCTTCTCCAACACCACAGTTCAAAAGCATCTATTCCTTGGTGCTCAGCTTTCTTTATAGTCCAACTCTCACATTCATACATGACTACTGGAAAAACCATAGCCTTGACTAGATGGACCTTTGTTGGCAAAGTAATGTCTCTGCTTTTTAATATGCTATTTAGGTTGGTCATAGCTTTTCTTCCAAGGGGCAAGCATCTTTTAATTTCATGGCTACAGTCACCATCTGCAGTGATTTGGAGCCTCCCCCCAAAAAGTCTGTCACTGTTTCCATTGTTTCCCCATCTATTTGCCATGAAGTGATGGGACCAGATGCCATCATCTTAGTTGTCTAATTGTTGAGTTTTAAGCCAACTTTTTCACTCTCCTCTTTCACTTTCCTCAGGAGGCTCTTCAGTTCTTCTTTGCTTTCTGCCATAAGGGTGGTGTCATCTGCATATCTGAGGTTATTGATATTTCTCCCAGCAATCTTGATTCCAGCTTGTCCTTCATCCAGCCCAACGTTTCTCATGATGTACTCTGCATATGTTAAATAAGCAGGGTGACAGTATACAGCCTTGACATACTCCTTTTCCTATTTAAAACCAGTCTGTTGTTCCATGTCCAGTTCTATCTGTTGCTTCCTGACCTGCATACAGATTTCTCAAGAGGCAGATCAGGTGGTCTGGTATTCCCATCTCTTGAAGAATTTTCCACAGTTTGTGTTGATCCATATGGTCAAAGGCTTTGGCATAGTCAATAAAGCAGAAGTAGATGTTTTTCTGGAGCTCTCTTGCTTTATTGATGATCCAACAGATGTTGGCAATTTTATCTCTGTTTCCTCTGCCTTTTCTAAATTCAGCTTGACCATCTGGAAGTCCTCTGCCTTTTCTAAATTCAGCTTGACCATCTGGAAGTTCATGGTTCATGTATTATTGAAGCCTGGCTTGGAGAATTTTGAGCATTACTTTGCTAGCGTGTGAGATGAGTGCAATTTTTCAATAGTTTGAACATTCTTTGCATTGCCTTTCTTTTGGATTGGAATGAAAACTGGCCTTTTCCAGTCCTGTGGTCACTGCTGAGTTTTCCAAATTTGCTAGCATATTGCATGCATCACTTTCACAGCATCATCTTTCAGGATTTGAAATAGCTCAACTGGAATTCTATCACCTCCACTAGCTTTGTTCATAGTGATGCTTCCTAAGGCCCACTTGACTTTGCATTCCAGGATGTCTGGCTGTGAAAACCTTTTTTGTATAATTCTTCTGTGTATTCTTGCCACCTCTTCCTAATATCTTCTGCTTCTGTTAGGTCCATACCATTTCTGTCCTTTATTGTGCCCATCTTTGCATAAAATATTCCCTTGGTATCTCTAATTTTCTTGAGGAGATCTCTAGTCTTTCCCATTCTATTGTTTTCCTCTATTTCTTTGTATTGATCACTGAGGAAGGCTTTCTTGTTTCTCCTTGCTATTCTTTGGAACTCTGCATTCAAATGGGTATATCTTTCCTTTTCTCCTTTGTCTTTACCTTCTCTTCTTTCTTCAGCTATTTGTAAGGGCTTGTCAGACAACCATTTTGCCTTTTTGCATTTCTTTTTCTTGGGGATGGTCTTGAACACCGCCTCCTATATAATGTCACAAACCTCCGTTCATAGTTCTTCAGGTACTCTATTAGAGCTAATCCCTTGAACCTATTTGTCGCTTCCACTGTAAAATCATAAGGGAGTTGAATTAGATCATACCTGAATGGGCTAGTGGTTTTCCCTACTTTCTTCAATTTAAGTCTGAATTTGGCATTAAGGAGTTCATGATCTGAGCCACAGTCAGCTCCCAGTCTTGTTTTTGCTGACGGTATAGAACCTCTCCTATAATCAGTCCAGTTTCGGGGTTGACCATCTGGTGATGTCCATGTTTAGAGTCTTCTCTTGTGTTGTTGGAAGAGGGTGTTTACTATAACCAGTGCATTCTCTTGGCAAAACTCTTTTAGCCTTTGCCCTGCTTCGTTCTGTACTCCAAGGCCAAATTTGCCTGTTACACCAGGTATCTCTTGACTTCCTACTTTTGCATTCCAGTCCCCTGTAATGAAAAGGACATCTTTTTTGGGTGTTAGTTCTAGAGGGTCTTGTAGGTCTTCGTAGAACTGTTCAACTTCAGCCTCTTCAGCATCTTCTGCTTTAGCCTGTCTGAATTTCAACATATCATCTTTTTTAAAATCAAAGGCATGTCCCTACCCTTTGTTATTGAAATACAGATCAGCTTCAAAAGCAACATTAAAATTTTTTAAATCGATCTTTATATCAGTTTTCCTCTCAAATATAGGGAAGTGCTCTGTTGGTGAGATTGTAAACTGGCATTGTCTTTTCAGAGTGCAGTTTGGCAGTATCTGCCAGTATTTGAGAACATGAACCCTTTAGGCTGAGAGTTTCATTCCTGAGCACATTTCCGGCAGAAATATCCACGCATGTGCACAAAGAACTAGTAATAGAGAAAAACTGTCAACAACCCAAATGCCTTCCTATAGGGAAGACATTAAATTGGGGTATAAAAATATTGTGGATTATCATATGTCAATGACACAAAAATAATGCAGGTCTACGTATGCTGAATGTAGATCTGTGTATCAATCTGTAGTTGATGAAAGAACTTTAAAAAAGTGAAACGAAATGCAGTTGCAAAACAAGTATATAGCTTGATCCTACGTTTCTTTTTATTTATTTATTTTTAGAATTTTATTTACTTATTTATATATTTTCGGCTGGGCTGGGCTTCATTGCCACACAGGCTTCTCTCTAGTTGTGGCAAGCGGGGGTGGGGGTAGACTACTGTTCGTTGCAGTGTGCAGGCTTCTCTTGGCGGTCACCTCTCTTGTTGCTGAGCACAGGATCTAGGGTGCGTGGGCTTCAGTGGTTGATGCTCATGGACTCTAGAGCACAGGCTCAGTAATCGAGCAGGGGCTTAGTTGCTCTGCAGCATGGGGGCTCTTCCTGCATCAGAGGTCAAACCTGTGTCTTCTGCATTGGCAGGTGGGTTCTTTACCACTAGCGCCACCTGGGAAGCACAAAGTACCTAGATTTTAAAGTGTTCATCCCTTTTGCTTTTTGCCAGTCTGCATCTCTCTTCCAAAATAACCGATTATCAATAGTGTACTTTTGTGCTTTGTGAAATTTTTTAAAAGCGTGTGCTTATGTATTATATAATTAAGGTTTTAAAAATATTTTCCAGACAGTCATTAGAAAAAGTGTCAAACAATCTAAATGCTAAATGCCAGATAAAGTCCTTCTTTATTTTTTATGTTGTTTCTTTCCTTCATTCTTAACTTTTCAAGTTTAAATAATATTAAAGGGCTTCCTTTGTGGCTCAGCTGGTGAAGAATCCGCCTACAATGTGGGAGACCTGGCTTCGATCCCTAGGTTGGGAAGATCCCCTGGAGGAGGGAAAGGCTACCCACTCCAGTATTCTGTCCTGGAGAATTCTATGGACTGTATTGTCCATGGGGTTGTAAAGAGTTGGACATGACTGAGTGACTTTCACTTTCTAAGAAAGTATACAATAAAATTCCACTTCCGCCTTCATCCTCATCTCTCCTGTATCGTCCCACTCCATCTCCCCCTAACACTCTGATTGCTGTATTTATTATCTTGTGGATTCATCTAAAGTTTTCATTGAGCCAATGCAATCACATAGGAATAAATATTTTCCTTATTTGTCCTTCTCGCCCATTTCCCCCCTCCCTCTCTCTCTTTCTTTTTTACAAAAGACACATATCAATGTATATTTTCTCTTCCTGGTTTATCTTTTCTTTTCACTCACCAGTTTGTTTGGACATCTGTCTCTCTAGAAGTTTCCTTATCACGTTACACAGCTGCATGGTGTTTCACTGTATGGGCAGGTCATGACTTTTCTAAGCACTTTATATGGAACTTCTTATTTAACTCCATTATGAGTTCTGTTTCATAGATAAGATCCCTCTGTGGTTTAGAGAGGAAAGCCTTACAAATGAGAAAGTGGCAGAACAGGATATAAATTCCAATAGTCTGAATCTAGATTCTTAGTTTTGAATCCTTTAAATGTTAATAGATAAAAAGTTCAAGTCGAAAGCTGGAGATGATGATAAAAGGTAATTAGTAATTTCTGGATCTCTCTAATTTATCTGTCTCAATTTATGAAATAATGTTAATTGATGCTCTTCCTCAGCCCATAAAGCTATCTCTGTTCACCTGTTCAGGCTGCTGTGACAAAGTGCCATAGAATGGTGACTTAAACCACAGACATTTATATCCTTGAATTTCTGGAAGCTGGAAGGCATAGATCAAGATGTTTGCCTGATTGGGCTTTGGTGAGGGCCCTCTTCCTGGCTTGTAGATGGTCCCTTTCTCACTGTGTCCTCATGTGGTTGGGAGATTCCTCATGTGGAAGCTCTGTGGTGTCTCTTCTTAACTCATTACTGATTGGGAGACTTTTACAGAAACCAGCACCTGGGGCTGGCGCTTTGTCTTTTAGCCAGCCAAAAATTAACTCTCAGTTCAGTTCAGTCACTCAGTCGTGTCCGAGTCTTTGCGACCCCATGGACTGTAGCACACCAGGCCTCTCTGTCCATCACCAACTCCCAGAGTTTATTCAGATTCATGTCCATTGAGTCAGTGATGCCATCTAGCCATTTCATCTTCTGTCATCCCATTTTCCTCCTGCCTTCAATCTTTCCCAGCGTCAGGGTCTTTTCAAATGAGTCAGTTTTTCGCATCAGGTGGCCAAATATTGGAGTTTTGGAGTTTCAGCTTCAGCATCAGTCCTTCCAATGAACACTCGAGGACTGATCTCCTTTAGGATGGGCTGGTTGGGTCTCTTTGCAGTCCAAGGGACACTCAAGAGTCTTCTCCAACACCACAGTTCAAAAGCATCAATTCCTCTATTAATTAATTAATATTAAATTTAATAATATTAAAATTAATTCTTTAATTAACACTCTGTGGGTTATTACTTTCAGTAGTTACGCCTGACACACCTGTAAAGTCTTCTCATTTTCATGAAATATTGCCTTCAGTCCACTCTTCTGCAGAAGCAAAGGCACATTCTCCAGCACCATGAGTCTCATTTTGACTGTGTGTATCAGAATCAGCCATTAAGGATTTTTGTCTTCTTGTTGGTCTGATATCCACATCACCTGAATCAGAACTGTATCCTGAAGAACTGTCATCTTCTGAGACACTAGTGTGTGTGTCACTTGGATAGGCAGATAAAGTATTTGCACAAAGGTCACTGAAAAGCTCTTCTTCACTCAAAATTTCATGTTGCATCATGTTTGGAAAATTTTGTGTTTATAATATACACAAGGTTAGCACAAAAACCTAATGGACTAAAAGGTGAGTCATAACAATGACAATAAGTTGTGTAGTGAACTTTGATCAATTTTAAGCTCTAACAATTTCACACAGTAATGTTAATTGTGCAGATGACACCACCCGTATGGCAGAAAGTGAAGAAGAACTGAAGAGCCTCTTGATGAAAGTGAAAGAGGAGAGTGAAAAAGTTGGCTTAAAGCTCAACATTCAGAGAACTAAGATCATGGCATCTGGTTCCATCACTTCATGGCAGATAGATGGAGGAACAGTGGAAACAGTGGTGACTTTATTTCTTGGGCTCCAAAATCACTGCAGACGGTGACTGCAGCCATGAAATAAAAGACACTTACTCCTTGGAAGGAAAGTTATGGCCAACCTAGACAGCATATTAAAAAGCAGAGACATTACCTTGCCAACAAAGGTCCATCTAGTCAAGGCTATGGTTTTTCCAGTAGTCATGTATGAATGTGAGAGTTGGATTATAAAGAAAGCTGAGCACCGAAGAACTGATGCTTTTGAACTGTGGTGTTGGAGAAGACTCTTGACAGTCCCTTGGACAGCAAGGAGATCCAACCAGTCCATCCTAAAGGAGACCAGTCCTTGAGTGTTCATTGGAAGGACTGATGCTGAAGCTGACACTCTAATACTTTGGCCACCTGATGCGAAGAACTGACTCATTTCAAAAAACCCGGATGCTGGGAAAGATTGAGGGCAGGAGGAGAAGGGGACGACAAAGGATGAGATGGTTGGATGGCATCACCGACTCAATGGACATGAGTTTCAGTAAGCTCCGGGAATTGGTGATGGACAGGGAGGCCTGGCATGCTGCAGTCCATGAGGGTCGCAAAGACTTGGACAGGACTGATCGACTGAACTGAACTGAACCGAATGTTGATTGTATCATTCTCTAAAAACATATTCATATGTCTGATCAGTAATGTTTGGGTAACAAAAGACATATGAATATGTTTCCAGTCATTATGTGTTAAAAGAGCACTAATCCTGTGAGGAGGACTCCCACTCTCACAACCTCTCCTAACCCTGATTACCTCCAAAAGGCCCCACCTCCAAATTCCAAATACCGTCACATCAGGGTTTAGGGCTTGGGAGAAGACAAATTTTCAGTCAATAGCACTGTCTAAAAAGGGACTTTCAAAGTTAGCACATCACTAGCATTTATTAAATACTTGCTCTGTGTCACATACTCTGAAGTGCTTCAGATACATCCCTAAGAGAAATTATTCCTGTTGTGGGAGGTGTTGAGGAGGCTCTGATCATCTTCATTGTGAAAAGAAAGCTGAACCAGCACCAGGAAGCAGACAGGCCCAGCCCTGGTGAACAAAATGGTTTATTTGGATTAAAAAAAAAAAAAAAAAAAAACTGAGTAGGGGAGGGCCAAAGCTGATTCCCTCTATGATGTATGTCCAGATGGTGAGAATGGCTTTTCTCTTCTTCACGGGTCACAGAGCGGTCTGTGTCAGCCTCAGGGTGACCATGTCCTAGGTGACCATGTCCTCTTTCTTGTTCGGGACGGGGCAGCACTCCTATCTTCCCCTACAAGTCCACACCCTCCCTCTGAGCTGTTTGAGGAGGAGAGATCACAGTGTGGAATGCTGATCCCCACAACAGATATGGGAGGAAGTCCTGCAGTGATTCTCCATGTTGCTGATCTCACGAGAGTCTCTTCCGTGCTCCGAATGTTGACGTGGATATGTTACTGATCAGAGTTCTTAGACTCCTTGGTCAATAGTAAATGATAAGAGGCTAGAGAAGAAATTCAGGCAAGTCTTTATTGGGACTCATGCCACAGCCGTCGGGAGTGAAAACAAGGAACAGATTTCCTTGCTTGCTCTCTGAGGAGGGGAGGGAAAGCTGGTCTCTCATATGGGGTGAGGGTCAGGCCAGAGAGGTGGCTTGGGTGGTCTGCCCACCCCCTTGGTGGTGCCGTGTGCAGGGGTCAGGCACAGGTCCCTGCTTTTGCTGATACCTCACAAGTGGCAACTGGGCTTGTGATCTTTTGCATCTTGTTATTTATAATTTGCCCAACTGCACAGGCGTGGATTTATTTTCAGTCCCTCCACATTTCTTTGTGTTTCGTTGCTTGGAGAAGTGTTTGTCCAGGTGCAGGCACTGTAGCAAAAGGTCCCCGGTCCCCAGTCCCAGCCCATCTCAGATGGAAGGAACACAGGGCTTCAGGAAGGACTGGGTGGGAAGGGAGGATGACAGATGCTGGCTGAACTAACAGAGGACGGGTGGTGGCACTTAGGCTCTGCTCTCTCCTTATCGTGATGCCCAAATAATATTCTCTGAGGATCTGTGAGTCCAAGAGTCTCTCCAAAGAGACTTGCATCAGTAACATCAAATAATATAGAATTTCCTTTTGCACATTCTGAAGCAATTTATATTTGAGGATGTGTTTACTTTGATAATAGTATCCTAGTTTTAATTTGTCTAGACTAATGTATTGTACCCTAAATTTGTATTAAATTGCCCAGGTAGCAAAAGGAGAATGTGGTCAGAGTCTCAGGACAGTTGATTCCCAGAACTTGCCAACTCCTTCACAAATATTCCAGAAACTCCATTAGAAATTTGTCCTGTGTTTGAATATTCTCACCTTCTTTATAACTGTGAGATCATACACTGCAACATTATAGGTATCAGACACTGCAGTGAGATCTGAGGTGTGATGAAACGTTGGTAGTTACACCAGATCCTTAGAAAAATAAGAAAGAGGCAAGTAATTTAGAATGTGTTTGTTACCCAGACATGACTTTTAGAGCAGCCGTCTCAGGGAGAAGGTAGGAACCATTTCCTTTAGGCAGACAGTGTTGAAAGGAAATTCCAAAGAGAGAGGAGAATGGGAAAATGACCTCAGAGAACCTAGATCATGGAAGTCTAGATCACAGAATTAAGATCATCACAGCATTAAAATCAGTAAGTGTGATTTGTATCATTCCTTTTTAGATTCCACACATAAGGGATGTCATACGGTATTTCCCCTTCACTGACTTACTTCACTCAATAGGACAGTCTCCAGGTCCATCCATGTTGCTGCAAATAAACTTACTTACAAAACAGAAAGAGACTCACAGATTCAGAAAATGAACTTATGGTTGCCTGGGGGAAGGCTGGGGGGAGGAAGCGTTAGGGAGTTTGGGATGGACATGCACACACTGGTGTATTTAAGATGGATAACCAACAAGGACCTATTGTATAGCTCAGGGAACTCTGCTCAATGTTTTGTGGCCGCCTACATGGGAGGGGAGTTTGGGAGAGACTGTGGATATACATATGTGCATGTATGGCTGAGTCCCTTCTCTATTCACCTGAAACTATCCCATTATTAATCAGCTTTACCCCAATACAAAATTAAAAGTTTTTTAAAAAAATCAGTAAGTGTGAATGTCAGCCTCTAATTTTCTACAGGCAATTCTGCAAATAAAAGTGGAACAGAACAGAACAGAATTTAGCAAGCTTTTTTCTATAAAGGGCCAGGTAACAAAGATTTAAGGCTTTGGGAACCATCTAGTCTTTGCTGCAGACATTCAAATCTGCCATGGCAAAGCAGCGTGAAAGCAGCGATGGCCAATACGTAAATGAGTGAGTACGCTTGTGTTCCAGTAAAACTTTATTTGTACAAACAGGTGGTGGGCTGGATTTGACCCGTTAATCATAGTATACGATACAGAAGACCAGTTAAAAGAGTGAAGTAATACTGTGTTCTCATTCTCTTAGTATCATAACCATTTAAAATCATGGTGGACATCATAATGTAGACCATACAGTGAGATTTTTTTCTGTAACTGTACATTTATTTTTCTGATTCCAATAGATGATGTTCTTTACTGCTTTTCTTTGTTGCTTTTGTGATTAATTTTCCATTGAAAATCCATACTAAAAATAAATGATTAGAAACAAAACATGCACATATATAAAGCTAGTTCAGAAAGCTATAAGCTTATACCTATTGGCAAGCCTGTCCAGCCCCCTAAATTGTGTAAAATTCAGAAAGTATTCCCTGGCTGCCCTCTCTCTGGGTGGGAGTGGCCACCGGCAGTTTTTCAGGATGTTCACAGAATGCTGTGGACTGAACCCACATGCCCATGCCTTCTCTCCCAGCCCTAAGACACAAGATCCAGGGGAGGTCTGGGGAGGCCGCTGTGAGAGCAAGACCAAGCTAGAAGCCCAGTGCATTCAGAACTTGTCAGTGGACAACAGAAGGGTATATGAAGCAGGGGTAAATTTACCATTCGGTTAATCAGGTTTAAATTTCAGGGCTTTTGGATTGCGTTGTCTTCTTACAAGACCCTGTACTTAATTTTGTGTTCTTTACTTTGCATTCTTTTTCAAGCAATCTCCTCCAGGGGCTCCCAAAACCCACATCTGCCCCCGAGCAGGTGTGCTTGGGTGTTATGGGATGTTTTCATTCCTTTCAAAGAAGTCTGTCATGATAGAGCATTGTGTTATGATGTGTCAACATAAATGTATTTCAAATATATTATTCATAACATCTTCAAGGAATTATATTGAAACCTTTTGCTTTTCTCTATATAAGATTAGATCTGTTTGAAGTCCATGTAGACTATGAGAAAAAGAAAGAATTGATAAATCAGGGTTTTTAATTCTAGACAATACATCTGTCCTTCTAGGTTGTAAACCTAAACATGAATTTTTAAAGGTGTGAGGCACACAGTTACATCATATTTTTTATGACAGTCAAATTAATTCTTTCATCTAGCACTTGAAACCAGTGGAGATCGACAGTCCTGTTTCTTGCTTTAGTGATGTAAAAACCTCATTGTAAATGAAGATTCTGCTGGGTGAACAATGGTGCGGTGACTGCTATTGATTTAACTGTCTTGTTGGCTTCGTGGTTCAGCCCTCATTGGCCTCTTGGGCAAAGGGAGGCCCAACAATAACATTGCTGACATTTCCTTGAAAAGATGCAATGCTTTGACAAAGACAGCTGCCACTTCAAAAAGATACAGTATGGGCATACATGCTTTAGTCTTTTCAGAAGTTACAAGTGATGGATGACAATACACAAAAGAGAAAGATGTCTTAAAGTTATGTTGGGTTGAATGTCCATCTGAAATACTTAAAAACAAAGGTCGTAGGATAGTAACTTTTCAAAATCCACACTAGCACAGTTTTTAAAAGGAAACTGACAAAGTAGGAAACAATAAAGGAAGAGCTAAGAAAATTATCTGCAAGCATTGGAGTAATTATAACATTTAATTTAAATAAACATTCCTTCTCTTGTAACTGAAATCCTGGATGTCATTTTGAAATATAATACAGAAAATAAAATGCTATTTTAAAATGGCAAAGTTCAAACATTATACATATGCTAAAGCTTCTGTTTAATTGACAGTTTTTATTCACTTGAAATTTCATATAATGTCATCAATGTCTATGTTTTATAGACAAGATTTATTTAATTTATCCCAATCCCCCCATTACCTACGCTCTTGTTTCTTCTCAGATTACAGTGACATTTTACTATATTTTATTTTTTGAGTTCCCATCCCAATGTGCTATTAGGGATATACTTTTTCTTCTCTTGCCTTGGCATTATCTAAAGTATTCATACTAGGTTCATTACTAAAACATTCCATGCATAGTTTTGACTATCACAGTGTCTGTGAAATTATTAGTGCAACACTTGCTGACTTTGGTTAGAAACAGTAAATGCAGAGAAGGAGCCCTTAGAATCACATGTGGCCATGGATATTTAGTAGTGTTCCTGTTTGGAGGTGGACAAACCAGGCTGAAGCCAGTCTCCTCCCCTCATAGCAGAAGATCTAGACAAGAAGGCCCCAGCCTTCTTGGCACCAGGGATTTGTTTCTTTGAAGACAGTTTTTCCGCAGACTGGGGTGGGGGGATGGTTTTGGGATGATTCGAGAGCATTACAAATACCAGCTAGTGCTAGGGGTTTGGGTAGGTGACTGAGCAACTATCTCATTACGGGAATTTGAGAGAGGACTTTTATTTTACAAGTTAGGACTCACTGGAAATGTAATTCAGAGAAAGGTACTATTTCTTACAGTTGAAGTCAACATATTTTAAATATTTTTCCTACATTTGCCAGAAACCAATGCTGTATTGTAAAGCAATTATCATTAATTAAAAATAAATTTAAGTCTTTTTAAAAAAGAAAGCCTTTAAGGGAATAGCCCAAATTAATACAGTAAAATTTCTTCATGAATACTGTTGTTCTTTTTCCGGTTAAGAAATCTACAAATCAAATATTATAATGGAATTTCTTCTGCAGGCTTCAGTTTGATGTAATATATGTCTGCCTTATTGTCATTCAGTTATTTTCAATTTGGCTAATAAAATTTCTTCCATGGAGCATGGAATACAGACCCTTTTTAAAGGACCTTAATCCAATGGACTTGAAGTTAAACTAGTCCAAAAGCAATCAAAGGTTGTTCTGATGGCAGACTTGCATGCTCCGAATTTTCCTGGCAGGGAGGGGAGACAGCAGGGGACTGTATGTGCTTTTAGCTCTGCCCACAGGCCTGACATCATGGGAACACGTCCATCTCCTGTTAAGGAGGCCATCTGACCTTTGCATGTCCCTCCTTTGTTCCAGAAAAAAACATTTTTCTTTAATGACTCTAGTGTACTAATTTTAATTTAGCTGTGGGAATCTTGGGACATCCATGTGTCAGGGTAGGCTGCAGCCAATCTGAAGAAAGGGTTCTCCAGCAAGACCTGGCTGGGGGGGTCAGATGAGTGTTCTCCCAGTTTGTGAATGTGTGGGTGGAAAGTAATGACAAGATCTAGCAAGCACGAGGCTGAGCACCCAGCTTAGGGTCATGTAAACCTTTCTGAAGTAAGAACAAGATCATAAATCTGAAAGGCACACTGGAACTGAATAAACATGAACAAGGTTGGATATCAGGCAGAGGGTGAATAAGAGGCATTTGAAAGGAGGTTTTTGTTGTTTTTTTTTTATGTATTTTGAGGACTTAAAAAATAATTGCACACCTGGTTCAGACCTAGTTCCTTGTCACCCAGATTCATCATCAAAACTCAACTGGATCCATAAACTTTCACTTGTCTACATGTCTCCTGTTTTAGTAGTTCTTGGCACATCTCCAGACAGTAGGGGATAAAATAAAATTAGCTGATAACAGGTAAGCTCCATAGCCTGTAATGTAACAGGAGAGGATATACAGAGACATTCCATCATGTGATAGCTTCTAGTGCTGGTCCTGTCAGTATGCTCTGCCCAGAGGTGAGATCTGCCCTCCAAATGACCTTGTTCAAATGGCCCAAGTGAGTGGTCAAAGTTCGCTCTCACCCAGGAGTAAGATGCAGTGAAGGGCAGATCCACCATGAACAACTCTGTGACCAGGGACAAGCACCCCAAAGGGCTCCATCCCTAACAACTCAGTGATCACTGACAAGCACCCAAAGGGCTCCATCCCTCACAACTCAGTGATCACTGACAAGGGCCCAAAGGGCTCCATCCCTCACAACTCAGTGATCTCTGACAAGGACCCAAAGGGCTCCATCCCTAAAAACTCAGTGATCACTGACAAGGAGGGTTTCCCGAGGTAGGGATTGTTGAGTCACTAGTGACTGTTCCTGGGTTTCCCGAGGTAGGGATTGTTGAGTCACTAGAGACTGTTCCTGGGTTTCCCGAGGTATACATTGTTGAGACACTAGTGACTGTTCCTGGGTTTCCCGAGGTAGGGAAAGCGACGGAGACTTTGACTATTATTCGGTGTCTACCTCAAAAGTCCCGAAGTTTAGGGGTCGTGGGAGTAGGGACTTTGTCCGTTAATGACCCGTGTTTGTGTTTAAATCTTGACTCTCATAGAGAGAGTCTGAGTAAAAAGGGAGTTTAAGTTCAACCCCCAGGGTACCTGACATTGGGTGGTCCAAGGAGACAGGGACCTTAAAAGGTCCGTTCGTATGACCTCACGAAACTGTAAAGGAAGTGGTCCCTTAGAAGGGGTGGGACCCCCCTTCCTTAACTTGGGTACAGAGAACGTAGAAGACGTAACGGTGCTCACAAGAAGTAGTCGACTCGGTGGTCCCTTCGGGGAGTACAATATCCATCCGATGTACGTAAAGTCATGGTCAGGATTAATGACGATAGTCTCTCTAACAAGTCTTCCTTTACGGGTTTACTTGGTCTGTCCTTTCGAATCCTACCCCGTCAGGCACCGAGATGTCCGACATCTAAATAGGAGAGCCACTACCTCTCGGTAAATCTCAACCATTCGTACCTCTCGACTCACCACTTACGACACAAAGTACGTCCTCACAACGAAGTACTCATGACGTCGTCACTCGTATTACTTAGTAAATGGGTCACCTGTATTTTCTATATGGTATTAACTGAACCTCATCGATCATCGATCGTTCACCGAAAATCTCTATGGGTTCCAACTCTCCCACAAAAAGAATTTGCTAAACGAGATCTACTACTCCACCATCCCAAATGAGAGAAGAATAAATGAGGAAGGTTCATCTACATATGTTTTTTCGACAAAAGGGGGACAAGGAGATGGACGGTGGTACAATTTCAAATACTGGAGGAGGAGTTATGGACATTGTAAACATGTTTTTATGGAGGATACTTTTACTAAACATGAGAGATCTGGATTATGGACCCTCTACAGAACTATACATTTTAGAATAGGAAACCCAACACCCCATAAAACAAAGAAGGTTTATTTACACTAGAAATGTAAAAATTTTTATTTCATTCTATCCCGAAGGGGCCACCGAGTCAACCATTTCTTAGGTGGACGTTTCGTCATCTGGACCCAAGTTAGGAAGCCAACCCTTCTAGTGGGTCTCTTCCCTCACCGTTGGGTGAGGTCATAAGAACGGACCCTTTTGGGTACCTGTCTCCTCGGACCACCTGACATCAGGTACCGTAGTGTCTGAACCTGTTCTGAAGCACAGATTTGGTGGTGGTGGTGTTGGATTATCATCTTCTATCTCAACAAACCTTCTCCACCCACTGTCTGTTTGAACATCCCTCAGTAAAGACCGACTTCACTTCACTTCACTTCACTTCACTTCAGCAAGTCAGCACAGGCTGAGAAACACTGGGGCACCTGACATCGGATGGTCTGAGGAGGTAGGTACCCTAAGAGGTCCGTTCTTATGACCTCATCCTTGCCATTTCCTTCTCCAGAGGATCTTCCAGACCCAGGGATTGAACCCAGGTCTCCCGCATTGCAGGCAGATGTTTTATCCTCTGAGCCACCGGGGACTAATTCTGGCTGAAGAATCCCAAAATACGGAAAGACACAGATGATTCCATGGAATATCCTTGAAAGAGGGAAGAACTGAGGTTGAAGGAAGATGTGAGTGAAAGTCACTCAGTCGTGTCCAACTCTTTGCAACCCCATGGACTACACAGCCCATGGAATTTTCAAGGCCAGAATACTGGCATGGGTAGCCTTTCCCTTCTCCAGGGAATGTTGGTCTCCCACATTGGAGGCGGATTCTTTACCAGCTGAGCCACCAGGGAAGCCCGATGATAAGACAGGGATGATAAGAGAAGGAAATACAGTGAACCCAGCAGTCCTTACACCAGAAAGGCTCTCCTCTGAGACCTGACTTGTGTGGGCTTCGTGGTGAAAGCTGGCCGACAGCATGGCGTACTCTGCTCTTGGTAAACATCCAGCTTTGAAAATCTCGATTAGTACACCAGCATATAAAGGAACAATTATTTACTTTCCAGAGTGGGTCTCTTCTTCAGGAGGAATTACAGTAAGAATTACCTTGAATACCAAGCCCTCCACATGTATTTAACACTTGATTTCTGTTCCTCTGATATCTGACACATTGGGTGAAAGGGAGCAGCGTCTCTCCTGGCTGCACACAGACCTCATCTCTTCGTTTGACTTGTTAATTATATTAACATAACTCATGTTCCATGTTCCATATTGTGGAAAAATCAAGCGGAGTTGTGTCTTCTTGACAAACCAGATCCCCGCAGTGAAGAATAAAATCCCAGCCCTTGTGAATTTAGTAAACTTTTATTAATCACAGACCTTCCTTCTCCGTGAAATGTATAATCATTCCCTTGAGTCAATTTTTATTTTTCTACAGACCTAGACCTTAAATTTTAGTCCCTTCCTGATGCAGTCTATAGCGGCCCCTTAATTTTAGATTTAGGGTGTTTTGGTTGAGAAGGAAAAAGCAGCCACCTTGAGGGTGAGAATGGGGAAGTGATAAGAAGAAAAAAGCCATGCTATTTTCCTTCTCGCCATGAAATCATGGTCTGCCAAAAGAAAAAAAGACCTTTTGTGAAATGCGGTAGTTCTCTTCCAAATGAAATGGAAGGGTCACTCCAAAGATTAATGATTCTGAGATGTTAATTCAGAGGAGAATTTATTTTTAAAGGCTGAGATTTATTCTGAGCCAGAGGATTCTGAGTTCAGCTGGAGGACTAATGAAGCATGGATTTTATTTTGTGGAGTTCCTAGTGAGACTGTCAGTCATTTATAAAGGGGCCTGTTTGCAGGAATTTTAGATCTGGTTAAAAGTCTATGCATTCAAACTGTGAGATCCTTCTTCACTGGGAATTTGCTCCGAAAACATTTAGGGGAGGAGCTTGTTTCTTTTATTCTTGAAGGGTTTTGTGTGTGCACATTCTGTGTTTCTAAGAAGGTACCATATTGGTGTGAATTTATGTTATTATCAGATTGCAAAGTTTAAAAGGCACATTCTCCACGGTAGGGAATCTCCCTGTTCCTGGACTGGACATTGTTTTTCCTGCCTGGGGTCAAAAATAAATTAATTTATTGAATCCTAACCAGTTATCTACCCAGACTCTAGTTGAAGATTGAGGATTAAATCCCACCTACGGCTGATTCTTGTAGATGTACGTCAAAAACCAACACAGCATTGTAAAGCAATTATCCTCCCATTAAAAATAAATTTTAAAAATATGTCTCTCGATGTTTAGTACTTTCTTAGAGTTAAATGTCTGTGTAGAGCCATGCCTGGTTTTCTTTGTCAGGAGTAATGCCTACTTTATCGCTCAGACTACGTCCCTTCCCCATCTTCTTGTTCCTTTTCCACCAGGACTTGTCCAGACCCTGTGAACACGTGGCATTTTTGTCCTCCTCACTCGTTAGTGCTGCTCTTAGATCGTATACCAATCCATGGGCCCATCAAAATGGGCATTTTTAGGAAACTGATGGGCAGAAGTGAAACGGCCATTGCTTGAGTTCAGACGACAGAGTCTCTTTATGTGGCCAACTGTCATGCTGACAAGTCTTGAGTCTTGCATTGAATTCGGCTCTGTCATGTTGTAAAGAAAATTCTCCATTAACAATAACCCATGGGTGTTGTGTGGAATATGTGGATCTTACTGTGAACCCCTGTTTGTCATAATGTGCTCTTTCATCAGCCAACCCTTCAGAAGGAGGTGACACTCAACCAGAGGGGGACCCTCCCTAGGAACTGCTGCTAAATATGAGAGCGTCTAAGATGCAGCAAGCCCCACGAACCACACAGGCTTTGGGGAGTCCCTCAAGCCAGACCAGCAGTTGGTCCCTAGCCCTTGCAAGAGCCTAGATTTCACTGTGATGCTGCCTACCAGCTTGCTTCTTTCCCAGCTGGATGGTTTCAAGCCACCCCTCTGGGCTCTCTCTTCAACAATTCTGACCTCATAAAATAGGGCATACCTAGCTCGGTTAATGATAATTTATTCTGCAGATTGGGGCTGTAGAAACCCCCTAGCACAGATTAATGGGTGTCCACTGGACATCAGGTAAACCTCAGCAGTGCAATTATTTGTACCTTCATTTTATATACATTCACTCACACACACAGAGCTCAGAGCTAGAGAGACACATGGATTAGCTGAGCTCTCCCAGAAGCAGGAATGGCCAAAGAATGATTTATAAGTTGCAGAAAGAGAGGCTAGGCTGGGGAGGGGGCGAGGAGAGTAGCTGGGGAGGGAGAGAGAAAGAGAGACGGAGAGAGGCAAATGAGGACCAATCATGCCAAAATGAGGCATGATTTGCTGCTGTCTTCCTCTCCCGGCGTATTTTTCCTGGATGCCTCCCGAGCAGGGCTGCTCCGTCACTCCTGTTGTGTGTGTGCTCATGCATAAATTCAGGTCAAGTACAAAACCCTGATTTCTCTATTCATCATAGGAATGGGGAACGTTCTTATCAATACAGAACAAGAAATTGCAACTAATTTGGCTCATGACCTTATTCTTTTATCATTAATGGTTGAAATGGTGTTTGCCTAGCCATTAATGTATTCGGTTCAGTAAACTCAGGCTGTTTGAAATTTTCACTAATCCTTTCCTATTGAGGGCTTCCCCAGACCAGATCCCTTCTGAATAAAACAAAGCAAATGCATGCACAGGTTTCTAAGATTTTTCTGAATCAGACATAATTTACAGGGCACAGCATTCTAAAATGTGATTTTGGGGGTTTTGGTGGGATTTTTTAAATCGCAAATTCCAGAGTACTGGAGAATGAATGAACTGTTTACTGAAAATATGAATTACATGAACTTACCCTATAAAGTGTTCAAGGATTGAGGGCTCTTTTTCCCTAGCGAAAAAATGAACTGATATATAAGAATAAAAGTAGAAAAATGGTTTAACACCAAGCACAAAGATGCTTTTCGAGTGAATCCATCTTTGCTATTTAATTTACATTTTGAGGGGTCATTAGGATGATGAATGACATGGCTGGAGAATAAAACAGACTTCCTGAACAAAAGACGATCTCTGTAGCCTAATAACATTTTATGCCAGCACTTACATTTGTCAGAAGTGGATGCTATTTATCCCTATGATTATTTAAAAATCATTTTTATTGTCCTTTGTGCTGTGTCCTCTTCTGGGAATTTTAATTCAAAGTTTGACACCTACTTATTAACTTCAGTGAAGTATGGAGTACAAAGGCCTCTACTCCATAAAGAATTCCACACAGCCATGTTTATACTGCCCGCAGCTGTACACAAATTAGCTCAGTTTGGATTTGTTTCCATCTGAAATAGAACATCTACTGGAAGAGCCTGTAACCTTTGCTTCCTCCAGGAGGCCAGTGCTCGCTCAGTCTGAACCACGCAGGACTGGCCGAGTCGACAGAAGGGGAATTTTCCTAATTATCCTGCAACCCTTCTGCATAAATACATCACTTCCATTTCCCTCGCCTCCCCCAACTGTTCCTCCCCAACGACACTGTCATCTGTCAACATACCAAGGCCCCTTCTCCGCTCTCCCAGCCTCCATGTCGACTCCCACACCTCACTATCATTCCAGATTGCTTCTCCCCAAGCCATCTGTTCCCCTGGCTGTGGATCTCCCCATCTCCTCCGTGGACCAGGTTTGTCTCCAGGGTGGGTAGCACCCTTTGGAAATTGAGTGGGAGTCCTAGAAGCATGATGAGGTCCACGCCAGGAACCCTGGAGCTGGGGATTGTGCACGCACAGCGCGCTCGCCAGCCCTCCTGCGCTGCCTGGGACACGGTCGCAGCATCCATCTGCCGGTGCGCGGCCTCGCTTCAAGCCTTGATTGCCACACATCACCCCAGAATGCCAACTCATTTTCCTTGTGACTCATCTTGGAGGTTTTTTATAAAGGGCAAGTGTCTGATCTTTCCCAAGAGGAAAAACAACCCTGATACAGTGAGTCAGAACCTCCAAGCTAGCTGCGTCCCAGGAGATGGCTCTGCAGCCCCCGCGGGGCCCTCCTGGGGTGCGTGACCCAGAGCACAGCTGCATGCATTGCGGGCCCATCTGCCTTCATAGGATGTGCAAGGATTTCTTCGTCCTCTCATGACTGCATCTAGGCTCAAACATCTGCCTACCTCAGATGGTCTTACCTTTCCCAATAGGCTAGAAATAAAACAACCAGTGACAAAAGCTGAAAGATGAATTCTTGGAAAGTAAAACCCTGATACAAATTTTAAATCTCTTTTATCAAATGATCTTGGCTGTTGATACCTCGAACCCATGTTCTGCAGAGAATCCAGCTTTGAGTTATGGATCTGGATTCATTGGCAATTGAATGAATGTGGAAGCATCATACCACTGTCATTGACATTTTTAAATGATATCAATAAGGAAGACTATTTCTCTTTGGTCCTTAACTGCTTTAATTTTTTAAATAAAAGTTACAATGATGATTGATGTTAGCTTATACCTAAAGGGGGTAGCTGTTGTATCTACTCCCATGGACACTAATAATAATCAAAAAGGACTTTAAAGACTCAAGAAAGCTTAAGGTCAGTGTTTTCACAGTTAGGAGAGGAATACAACTGTGGCCTCAGACACACTGGCAAGACCAGATTGTTTGTGAATCTGGCCACATATGAAATAATAACCCATTTCTTTTGCTGCTTTTTGCAAAATAACCACCAGTTGTTTATTCCCAGTCAACTCTGAGCTTTCCAAAAGTTCAGAATTGCCTTTGCAGAGAACCTCTGACTGTTTTCCTACCATGAGGTAATAATAGAGAAATTTTACAGAGGTGGCTCTCTTCACCCACAGGAAATGGAAGAAAAACTGATACCCACTCTGCAGTATGTAATGCTTCATTAATATTATTAGTATTGTTGATATCTAGACATTTATGGAGCTGCTAAGAGGTTGATGAGCATGGCTCAGAAGATATAAACGTGGTCCCTGTTCACAAGCTGAATTTAAATAACTTGGAGACAGATAGTATAAACATAAAAATTCAGGTAAAGGAAACGGATTTCAAGAAAGGAATTCCATGAATCTGCACAACTCGTTATGGACTGCCTAGGGAAGTGACTGACTTTTTTCAAAAGCATGAATAATAGGTATCTTTGTTAAAGAATACAATCTGGAAAACAGTTTTAGAACTGCACACACTGTGTTTCTCTCACCATGACCAGCTCTGGGATTTTTTTTCTTTCAGCCCTATGAGTTATTACTTCATTGCCTCTACCCGAGATTCATGGGCTGCCCTGAGTGCAGACTTTATGCAAACAAAGAAAACCTGGTATCTTCTCCAGAGTGATCTGATTTTGTAGACTGAAAGTTGTTTAGCTTTCTCCTTCCTCTGCCCACGTTTAATTCAGATACTTGCAAGATTTTCCGTAGACTTAAAAGAGTCAAGGTGTGGGATTACTGCTTAAAAGTGGTATAGTCACAGGGTACTATTAAAATAAGAGCGCAAAAACAAAACCTATTGTCTGTCAGGTTTCAGGAATCACCTGTCTTTCACTTGAGAGATGTCTCATTGCCAAATCAAGAATTTAGTGATAGTTTTTCTAATTAATTGATTGAAATGTCTTACATGTTCTTAAATTTACACTTATTATTGATTACTTTTAGACTGTATCAGTTTTGATAGGCTAGCCTCAGAGAATATGACAAATGGAAAGAAATATGTCACTGTTTACTGACAGAACAGAAATTTGTTTACTTTATTTCTACTAAAGTATACTCATCATAAAACTGTCACCAAGTCCAGGCTGGTACTGTTCACCATGAGATAGGCCAATAAATGGAGAGATGAGTTCCAAAGAATAGCAACTGAATTCTGAAATCCAGCAGACCAAGATGGTGGACTAGTGTCCCAAAGAACCATCTTGCCTGAGTTAGAATTCAGGCTTCTTTTATCCTGAAAGGGCAGGAGGTATGGCTAGTTGCTGCAAACTTCTTGTTGCCTGAATCATTTTTTTCTTGGAGCTGTCCACGTAGGTCTGGCTGCAATGTTCTTATAAACTTCCAATAAGACAAATGTTGTTCTCCATTCTGCAACTTTTTATCTCTGTATGAATCAAAAGTGTTATACCTCTAAAGATCAGAGCATGGAGAATGGACTGTCATGTATATTGCTGGTGTTCAGTTGCTCAGTGCTGTCTGATTCTTTGTGACCCCATGGACTGCAGCACACTAGAATTCCCTGTCCTTCACTATCTCTCAGAGTTTACTCACACTGCCGTCCATAAGTGTCAGCTTTTTCCCCAGTGCTTCGAGGAGTTGGCCGGCAAACCCCAAGCGAGGTGCTCAGGCCTCACAGGGGAGGACAGCAATCAGAGTTTTTTAGATCTCATCACTAGGGCCTTTGAAGGAGTCCCTGACTTGTTGATAAAAGTGAAAGAGGAGAGTGAAAAAGTTGGCTTAAAGCTCAACATTCAGAAAACTAAGATCATGGCATCCGGTCCCATCACTTCATGGCAAATAGATGGGGAAACAGTGGCAGACTTTATTTTCTGGGCTTCGGAATCACTGCAGATGGTGAATGCAGCGATGAAATTAAAAGACACTTACTCTTTGGAAGGAAAGTTATGACCAACCTAGACAGCATATTCAAAAGCAGAGACATTACTTTGCCAACAAAGGTCCATCTAGTCAAGGCTATGGTTTTTCCAGTGGTCATGTATGGATGTGAGAGTTGGACTGTGAAGAAAGCTGAGTGCCAAAGAACTGATGTTTTTGAACTGTGGTGTTGGAGAAGACTCTTGAGAGTCCCTTGGACTGCAAGGAGATCCAACTAGTCCATCCTAAAGGAGATCAGTCCTGGGTGTTCATTGGAAGGACTGATGTTGAAGCTGAAACTCCAATACTTTGGCCACCTGATGTGAAGAGCTGACTCTGGAAAAGACCCTGATGCTGGGAAAGATTGAGAGCAAAAGGAGAGGGGGTGGCACAGGATGAGATAGTTAGATNCCTAAAGGAGATCAGTCCTGGGTGTTCATTGGAAGGACTGATGTTGAAGCTGAAACTCCAATACTTTGGCCACCTGATGTGAAGAGCTGACTCTGGAAAAGACCCTGATGCTGGGAAAGATTGAGGGCAGGAGGAGAAGGAGATGACAGAGGATGAGATGGTTGGATGGCATCACCAACTCAATGGACATGGGTTTGGGTGGACTCCGGGAGTTGGTGATGGACAGGGAGGCCTGGCATGCTATGGTTCATGGGGTTGCAAAGAGTCAGACACGACTGAGTGACTGGACTGAACTGAACTGACAAGATAGGTCAATACAATGGAAGGAGCACATCGTTGACTTGGCATTTTTACGCATGATACTGATATCCCCCGGATCATGATCTAAATCACAATCTCAGAAATACTCAACCAACAACTCTTTCAGCAGAAATGACTGATGAATATTCTTCTTTTTGTTAAATCACTGAGGAGGTTATTTTGATCATACCTAAATGGGCCAGGGCTCTCAATTGGTCCCTACTCTCCTTTCACCCCATCCTTATATGGCACCTACCATCAGCCAGCTTTGTTCTTTACATGGTTTATTTCATGTGGTTCTCACAGCAGCCTTGTGGGATATATCCTGTGTATTATCTCCATTCTACAAATAGGAAAACTGAGGCAGAGAGAGGTAAAGTTCTTACCACATAATCTTTGAGGGTGCCAAGACCCTTACGGTGGGTCCCCAATGCCAAAACTCTCTTCCTAGTAATGTTGAGATAACAGCTATTTGTTGTTGTTTTCCATTGTGTTGACGGTCACAGTTGGTGTGGAAACAATGGGAGAATAAAACTGCTGGCTTCTTACGGTAAATAACTGCATTCACAGCCATGGACTCATAGTTTAAAAAAAAAAAAAAAATCTGCCAGTTTCACTTAAGAATGTCCTTGATGAAAAAGTAAAATTATTTATTTTATTAGATTTCACAGCTGAATGCATGTCTTTCTAATACTTGCTAAGTGAGGAGTATGTGTAAGGCATTTCTGTCTCCCCCGCAGGGTTATAAGTTGAGAAAAACCACTTCATGGCACAAAAGGAAAATGGAACGTGACTTTACTTTAGAGAATGCCTGAGATACACCCAGTGGTTCTGAAACTTGGATGTTTGGCAGACAGCTTCTTGCAAATGAATGAAGTGAAACTGTCACTTCCAGAAAAACAATTGACAGTGTTTGTTGCTAATGATAAAATTTGAGTTTGCAAGTAAAAATTACAATTTTAGAAAAAACTTTTATCTGCCACTTAGGAGCTTGACAGCTACATTAAATTACACACTTAAGATCTTTTTTGATGAGACTGGTAGTGATGTAAATAAATGTGATTTCTTGATGTTCTATAATGAAATGTGTTACATTATGGAAGATCTGTTTAATTCAACCAACCGATATTTTCCAAATTATCAATGCATCCCGTTCCACATTCATCCATGCATATTATGCATGTGTAGGAGATTTTTCAAAGTGCCAGATAAACCAATGGCTTTTAATGCAATGGCATTTGAAAACGTCATTGCTATGATTTCAGAATTCACCTTACAACTAACCTTTATCATTTCTCAAAACATTGTTGCTGTGATAATAAAAATCTTCACAACATTGCCTTCAATTAATTGTTGTGTGGAAGTCAACCTTGAAGAAACATCTGCAAAATAAGCAGGTTTTGTGAGCCTTTCCTTATCATTAAGGATTTTATTCAACTTATCCAAGTTTTTAATGTTTTACGGTGGTTAGAATTCATAAAGAAGTGAAATAGAACAGAGCATGGTGCTATGATGTAAATAAACACTTAGTAGCTGATATTTACTGAGAGTGCGTGCTCAGTCGCTCAGTCATGTCCAACTTTTTTGTGACCCCGTGGACTAAGGTCCGTCTAGTCAAGGCTATGGTTTTTCCTGTGGTCATGTATGGATGTGAGAGTTGGACTGTGAAGAGGGCTGAGTGCCGAAGAATTGATGCTTTTGAACTGTGATGTTGGAGAAGACTCTTGAGAGTCCCTTGGACTGCAAGGAGATCCAACCAGTCCATTCTGAAGGAGATCAGCCCTGGGATTTCTTTGGAAGGAATGATACTAAAGCTGAAACTCCAGTACTTTGGCCACCTCATGCGAAGAGTTGACTCATTGGAAAAGACTCTGATGCTGGGAGGGATTAGGGGCAGGAGGAGAAAGGGACGACAGAGGATGAGATGGCTGGATGGCGTCACTGACTCAATGGACGTGAGTCTGAGTGAACTCTGGGAGTTGGTGATGGACAGGGAGGCCTGGCGTGCTGCGATTCATGGGGGTTGCAAAGAGTCGGACACGACTGAGCGACTGAACTGAACTGGACTGTAGCCCACCAGGTTCCTCTGCCCATGAGATTTCCAGGCAAGAATACTAGAATATGGTGCCATTTCCTACTCCAGGGGATCTTCCTGATCCAGGAATTGAACCCACACCTCTAGTGTCTCCTGCATTGGGAACCCACACCTCTGGTGTCTCCTGCATTGGCAGGCAGGTTCTTTACACTGAGCCACCAGAGTGGGTGGCTACTATGTGCCAGGCATTTTGCAAGGAGATCCAACCAGTCCATCTTAAAGGAAATCGTCCCGAATATTGGAAGGACTGATGCTGAAGCTGAAACTCCAATACTTTGGCCACCTGATGCAAATAATTGACTCACTGGAAAAGACCCTGATGCTAGAAAAGATTGAGGGCGGGAGGAGAAAGGGTGACAGAGGATGAGATGGTTGGATGGCATCATTGACTCAATGGACGTAAGTTTGAGTAAACTCCGGGAGTTGGTGATGGACCAGGAGGCCTGGCGTGCTGCGATTCATAGGGTCGCAAAGAGCTGGACACGACTGAGCGACTGAACTAAACTGAACTGAGACATTCTCTGTGAGGCAGGTGGTCTTAGGTTTTACAGGTAAAGAAACAGATACAAAGTGGTTATGTAACTTTCAACTGACAAAGTCAGCATTCAGACTGAGGCCATCAACATCCAGGGGTCACATTTTCAATTACCTTTCATGGAATTTAACCAATTGGAGGGACAGAGTGGTTTCTTTCTGTAATTGATAATTTTGCACATAATGCTTCTTACAGTTGCTAATTGACTTTTTTTTCCTGCAAAAAGCTGCGTTGTCTCTGCTTTTCCCTCCACTTAGGAGAGAAGGCTTCCAGGGTGGTTAAAACCTCCCTCCAGGAGGCCCCTAGTCCCAGAGTGCCAGCCTTTCTCGAGGTCCTGGCCCAGCCCACATGGTAGCCTGCCCTCTGTGGAGGATGATCAAGGGGTCACCTTCCTCCTCATTGTCATAATCTAGGAAGTGGTTCTCCAGGAGGTCACAGGGATGGGGGGTAGGGACCTGTGTGAGCAGAAGCATCAGGGCTGGGATGTCAGGGTGCCACCCCCTCACCGGGGCCAGCTCTGTGTGTGTGGGTAGGGAGGGTAGCAGGTACGTCCTCCCACTCTCCTCTGTCAACTAGGGAAATGCCCACACCCCTCGGGCCCACACCATCAGGGCGGAAGTCTAGGTTCAGAGAGAGGAGGTATGGGAGGTGAACGCAGATCACTGGGAAGGTGAGCCAGTTGGGTCTGGGAGCTGAAGGCTCCTCAGTGACAAGATGCCAATTGGAAGCAGAGGGTGGCCAAGATGGGGTCCAAAGGCTGAGGATGGGGAGAGGCCTGGAGGTTTCTCAGCTCTGTTAGGCATAAGAAGTAGCTTTGAAGTCAGGCACACCTGCTGGACCACCAAGTTCACAGTCTATTCATTTTCTAAAAACTTTCTAACGGGGTCCTTGCAGATACGCCGAGGCATCACCAGAGTTTGGCCCCAGCCAGCATCCCCTCCCTCCACTGGCTACTCTGTGCCTGGGTCACCTGGACCTGGTGAATTCCCTAATACAGGTTCCCTGTTATCCAGCCAGTGCCTCACTGAACGTACACGTTCTTGCTCTTTCTGAATGTTTAGGAATAATGTGAACTTAACTCACAAAGAAGAGCAGAATTTTGAATTCCTCCACTAGTGACATCAGATTTTTTAATCATATATGACTTTCTGCTCCTGAATCCTCCCATCAAAGTGATCCTCTGTGACAAGGTTCTGTCGTTACCCACTGCTTCGCTGGCTGGCTGGCACATCACCGTATACACTGGGATGCCTACCAGGTAGCACGGGGTGAGCTGTGTTACTCTGAAGTCCTCTAAAAGGACACACGATGGTGGACCTGCTGGGCTGGAGATAATGGATACAATTGAATACGGTAAGGCCCCCATATACGAACGAGTTCCTTTTTGAGAGTGCGTTCATTAACTCCAGTTTGTTCGTAGGTCCAAAATGTTAGCCCAGGTACCCAGCTAACACAATCAGCTATGTCATACTGTACTGTAATGGGTTTATGATACTTTTCACACAAATAATACATTAAAAAAATAAAAAAATAAAAAATAAAACATTTTGACTCTTACAGTATAGTATGTTGGAAAGCACAGTAGTATAGTGTCATAGTGGCATCCAGGGGCTGGCATTGACTGAACAGGCAAAAAGAGTCACTGACTGGAGGAGGGCGGGGAGGTGGGAGATGGAAGAGCTGAAGGATCACCAGCAACAGGAGACGGAGGGAGAGCTGCAGTTTCACTCACGCCTGACGCTGATGGAACACACGTTCGCGTCTGCAAGTTTGCAACTCGGAGGTTCATATGTAGAGGACTTACTGTGCTCCTTGTTCAGCATTTCTTCTTATTCAGTAAAGTCAGTCCCAGCACTTTCTGGGGACAGATGTTGTCATTTCCAGGGTTGTATTAGTGATATTTTCAGTTGTGGGTTCTCTGCAGTGGAAAGCCTATCCCAGTCATATTTAATTCCCTCCCGTCTGCCCGCACCCACCCTGCAGGCCTGCACCTGGCACATGGGCACAGTGCGTGCTGAGTAAATGTTTATTGAGCCAGTGCCTTCTTTTTATGGAATGCCTTTGCTGAGATTGAAGAAGTCCTATAATTTTATCAGCCAAATAAATTCTGTTGGGTATTTTCTGGGAAGATTGCTGATCTCATCCTTTCCAAATTCTGGGCATGTGTTAAATGTATTGACTACAGCTCTCTCTGTACCAACTCCCACAGGGAAGGGGGCCCTTTGTTGGAAAACAGTTCGCTGAGACCCGTGAGCTGGTTGGGGCCAGGTGGGGGTGGCCGGGGCCACCTCTAAGTCCAGAACTAGGAACTTGTATCCAAGATCGGACTGTTGGATCTTGGCATAGCCCCCTTTCTTCTTTCTATAAAGAGACAGCTTCCTACAAAGAGAACACAGCATCCAGCCAGAGAATAGTAACTTTATCCTCTCTGCTTCTTTGATGTTGTTCAGAGGATCCGAGATGCTACTTATTAAAATGCTCAAGTCGTAGGGTCATCCCAGACAGACTCATGGTTCTCAGAACTCTTCCTGAAGTGCTCATCCCCTTCCTGCTTCTGAACTAAAACTCCCAGCCCCCTCTCTCTAAAACTTTCCTAACAAGATAGAAGGCCCCTCCTTCAAGACCTTGCTGCTTCAGGACACATATGCCCTCAGGGCACCACCTGTCAGATCTCCACCCCCTACCCCCTGCCTGTCCTGTCTTCCCTTCCAGCCTAACATTGAATTTCAGTCAGTTCCAGCTAAAGTTGAGTCTGTTTCCAGCGCTGTGCCCTCTCTGTGAACTATGCAGACAAGATTAGCAGATACAATTAGCTGCTTTAAGATTAAAAAAAAAAAAAAAAATCACAAGGACTCGATTTTAATTATTGCCCTATTGCTTAGGACTGCTTGGAATGTTGGCTTTTTTGATAGTCTGTCTCTGAAGCAGGGAGAGTGTGGAATATGCGTAGACATTAGAAACAGGATTTCTTTTTCTTCCTAAGGAACGAAACCAAGCATGCTTTCAGAAGCTGTGAGCACCTTCTCATGTGCTGGTAGATCCCATCTGTGTGTTTTTCAGTGACATGCTTCAAGTATACAAGCTGCAGTCAAAAGACCTAAAAAAAAGAAAAGAAATGTAAAAAAGAAAGAAAGCGAAACGTGGGTGTTAATGAGAAGGCCCCAGCTTGACAGCTGCGAGGAGGGCTAGTCTTTTTGTCCGTGTGCCCACCTGTCCCCACAGTGTGATTAGCACACTCACACTTCCTGGGGGGAGTTTGGCATTCAGAGGTGTCAGCTAGAGTCTGGGTGCCCCAGCGGATGCTTCCCCGTGTTGTACGTGAGGTTGCAGCGCCCCGCACCCAGCACTGTCCTGTGGAGACCACAGTGAAATTGATGGAAGAAATGGTGAGCCCCTTCTCTATGTCCTCACTCCTGGGGGAGTGGAGGGGGAGCTTGGATGGAAAGAGCAAAGTGTTACCAAAGAACATTCTGAGCATGAGGTGGAAGTCATCTGCAGTACTGTCTTATCTAGTGCAAAGTGTTAGTTGCTCAGTCATGTCCAACTCTTAGGACCCCATGGACTGTAGCCCACCAGGCTCCTCTGTCCATGGAATTCTCCAGGCAAGAATACTGGAGTGGGTTGCCATTCCCTTCTCCAGGGGATCTTCCCAACCCAGGGATCCAACCCGGGTCTCCTGCATTGCACGCAGATCCTTTACCATCTGAGCCACCAGGGAAGCCGGAAATTATCAAATGACCATCTCGAAGGCAATGGCCAGAATTTATCAAATGACCTTCTCGAAGGCAATGGCACCCCATTCCAGTACTCTTGCCTGGAAAATCCCATGGACGGAGGAGCCTGGTGGGCTGCAGTCCATGGGGTCGCTGAGAGTCGGACACGACTGAGCGACTTCACTTTCACTTTTCACTTTCATTCATTGGAGAAGGAAATGGCAACCCACTCCAGTGTTCTTGCCTGGAGAATCCCAGGGACTGGGGAGCCTGGTGGGCTGCCGTCTATGGGGTCGCACAGAGTCGGACACGACTGAAGTGACTTAGCAGCAGCAGCAGAGGCCCTTTGGCAAACGGGGGCTGCCAGCCATCTTTCTGGAAACACAGGCCCCGGGGACACTATATGATGGGTTCCTTGGCTGCTAGAGCTTGCTCCCAGGCCCGTGATCCCAGTAGGTTATTCTAGTCTTGTTGCAGTGATGAGTTTTCCAGTAGGCTGACTTCAACCTCATCTGCCGTAATGGATTTGAGATGGCTCTTGAAGAATGAATTCTTCAGGCAAGAATACTGGAGTGGGTGGCCAATCCCTTCTCCAGGGGATCTTCCTGACCCAGGAATGAAACGCAGGTCTCCTGCATTGCAGGCAGATTCTTTACTGCCTGAGCCGCAGCCTGGAACTCCTTGCTTTCTCTTTGGTTTTTGTCCTCTTATCAGTTCCTTTCAGACCTACTATGATGGTTTACAATGTTACCCATGTTTAGGAGTGGCCATGACTATCAACGTTCTTCCATAAAATTGGCATTTAGAGGAGCAAATGTGTATGTGCTAAGTCGCTGTGGTTGTGTCCGACTCTTTGCGACCCAAGCCAGTCTCCTCTATCCATGGGATTCTCCAGGCAAGAACACAGGAGTGGGCTGCCATGCCCTCCTCCAGGGGATCTTTCTGACCCAGGGATCGAACCCGGGTCTCCTCTGTCTCCTGCATGGACTGGCGGGTTCTTTTCCACTAGTGCCACCTGGGAAGCAAATACTCCCTCTCAGAGCAGAGAAGCTACTTTACCAGCTTTCATTTTCTCACCTTTTGGCATTCTCTTTCAGTTAGTGGGTTTCATTAATATATTATTGGGAGAAGAATTGCTATAACTTCCATTGAGTGTTTTTACATCTTTATTAGTTTTGGGAGAATTCAGCATCTGATCATCCTAATAGAATCCCCTGCCTTATAAGGCAGACCCCCCTGAAGAAACTGAAAATGCTGGATGCTTGATTCTCCAGCCTCCTTTGAAACTGGGGCTTAAGCTCACGATACAGGCTCTGCCAGCTTGATTCATCCCCCTCCAGATACTCAGTGGGAGTCTTGTGGTCCAAGGATGTAGGGAATGCGTGGAGTCCATCCAGCAAGGATGCCTACAGTGGTGGCAGTGCCCTCTGGTTTCCAGGCTGCTGTTTCCTTGTAGCACTTTCCAGTGCCCGCCACCCAGCGCCTGCCACCAGTGCCCGCCACTAGTGCCCGCCACCCAGTGCACGGCACCCAGCGCCTGCCACCCAGTGCCCGCCACCCAGTGCACGCCACCTAGCGCCTGCCACCCAGTGCCCGCCACCCAGTGCACGCCACCTAGCGCCTGCCACCCAGTGCCCGCTGATAGGGATGGGGCCCATCAGTTACAGAGAGGCGTCTTCCCCAGGCCCCAGCCATGCACACTGTGCACCTTCTGTCTTTAAGGTCTTCACGCCTAGCTTCCCAGGTCTCGTGCAGGGTCTTTAAGAAACCCAATATTCTCTTTAATAAATGCCATTTCAAATTAAGTTCACTAGAGTTGGTTTCTGTTGCTTTCTACCAAAAGCCACATTGAACTAGTTAGCCTCTCTCACAGAATGTGGAAGAACTAATAAAGAGAAATACATAATGTAACTGGTAGGTGGTCATAAAACGCTCTGAGTTAGGAGTTTACAATTCACCTATTCCATTTCCAGTCAGTCTAAGATGGAAAAGTAGCTCCCAGGCTTGGCTTTAATATCTTCAGAGATATTCTAGCCAATTTCTGGGAAGATCTGAGTGTTGGGGAGATGTACCTTATCTTGCAATTCCACTGCCAAGCACAATGCCTGACACGTAGTAGGAGTTCAACAAATACTAGTTGAGTGAATGAACTGTGCGCCCATCATTGGCTTTAATTTCCCCTTCAGAAATGTGAGGGATATATAATATCCTTGACTTTTTCAGTGACATCATATGTTCCTCTTCTCTGGGCGCCTTTCTAATGAATGGCTTCTGGAACGTAGCACAGGGCACTCTATTTGGCCATAGCAAGGTTGTCCTTTTTCCTGCAAAAAAAAATAATAATTTATTAGTCGACTTTGCTTCACTGTCGACTCCCACCAGTAACTCCTAAGTTGTACACACAGGAGGCTACTTAAGCTCCAGCTCGTATGTTCCTGGAGTTGTATCTTTGGCCCTAAATGTAATATTCATTTGTCTCTATTAAATTCCATTCTGTTAGAATGGCCCATCCAGCCTAATGAGCTCTTTCTGAATCTAATTCTGGCATCAAACATATGGAGTATGTGTGGCTAAAATAAGCAATGTGACAGCCAGGACCTTCTGTGCTCATATAAATAATTCTTTGGTTTACTCTTTAATCACTCTTTGTTTCCATAGTTCATTGCTCATGGGTCAAAGCTGCCTGCCCAGTTGTGTGTGTGTCTCTTTTTTTCCTCAAAGGCTTCCAAAGAGTCAACCCAGAGAAGCGCTCCCCATTCCACTAGCTGGGATGGTCCCTGTTGCTGTCTCCGCCAGCACCTGGTGGCTGGCCCGCAGCGATCAGTTCTGCCACTTGTCCTTCCAGCACTCACCTACCCACAGCTCGTGTTGACTGCCGTCCAGCAGCTCGTGCAGCTGGTGCCTGAGGTCATCAGTGCCCCCGTGTTCTCAGCAGTGTTGTCAAATTGACTCTCAGCATCTCTTCTTTCTGTTTAATGCTGAAGACGGTTCCTACAGGACTCTGATTAAAATGCCTGGGAAGCAACATGTGACCTCCCTGTCACCTCTGAGTATCCAGCTGCACAGAAGGCATCACTCTTGGGCCTTTTGTTCGATTCTGGGTTCTGTGGGGCGTTGATGGTGCTGGATGCTGTTTGTCATGCTCCCGAAGAACGTGCCAGTCCTGAGTCATGTTCAGGTTCGTGTTCAGTGAATGTAGTCGGTCGTGGAGCCAAATTCAGGCAAAGCTCCCCGGTTCACTCTCCCTGACGAAGCCCGGGTTGCTTGCAGGTCTCCCTGGCATCGGCCAGCGTGGAGACTCAGGGTTCTCCCTGCCCCCTGGAGGGGCACTGCCGGCAGACTGGTCGTGGTGTCAGCAAAGTGAGCAGCCTTTGGAGAGCTGGTCACGTGGCTGATCAGATGGCTGATCGTAGGATTCTCCTGACATTCATAGCCTATTGAGAAGTTCTTTCAAAGGACTGGGTTCATAGTTATACCAGTCTCCAGATCTGTGTTTGTGCTTAAAAAAAAATGTATGAAATAGATCAAACAAAATAGAAACTGTCGTGGAACTCTGCTTTACTCCATCCCTCATGATCATGGAAAGGTTAAGTGGACTTTTAAAGATGTGTGGATTTTTATGAGCAGATGAACTTGTCAAGACCCTAAAATCCAACTCCAAATGATATCACACACCTTGGATAAAAGTGACAGACCCAGAGTAGAGACTTTGATCTTATCCCCTGTCTGTTTTCTGTCTGGGTTATGCAGCCATCATCAGATTCTTTGTATCATAAATCAAAGAAAAGCTACATAAACTAATTCTGCAAGACCACAGTGGGTGAGATTGGGAAGTAGCTAGACTAGTCAGATGTTACAATGGTAGTGAATTCTCTCTGAGGCCCCCCAGCAACAACTGACTTCCTCAGGTTCCCTTGGGAAGGTGATTCGGAGGAATTGAAGTGCTAGCGAGATAGGTGGTTTCTACTGCATCTTCCTGGTACCCTCATGGCTTGGAAGTTCTTCATTAATGTCTCTCTTTTATCCCCATCTCTGTCATTTCCAATGTGGAGTGTTTGCTCCACCCTTGGGAAAGAACCAACATCTTTGTGGCATGTGGATTTCAGGTGAAAATTGATCATGAACCTGTCCTGTTACTTTTCCCGCAGTGCTCCCATCCCCCTCTGGCTCAGAGCTGCTCAGTTAAGATGCTGTTGACTAACTCACACACCCTGGCCACACTCAGCCCCAAAACCTCTGGGTCACCTTGTCAAGAATGGGTCTACTGTGTGGATGAATTAGTCTCCACTAAAACATATTTTTGTATCATTAGATAAAAGCATAATATGTATATTGCTAGTTGATTTTTATAAGTGGTCTCTATACCATAGCATGTAAGAAACATAAATCAGTGGAGGAACTCAAATATTTTCCAGTGTCTCTAAATCATACTTACATTTATTTAAGATACTTTATTTGGAGGCTAAAGGGTTAGGATTAGGGTTGTGTGAATTCTTTCCTGAAATTTTTTAAGTGGAGACAAAATAAATAGAACAGTCTGACTCTGATGTTTATATAGTTTAAATCAGTCATCAGCTAACTTCATAGCCCGTGAGAAAATAGTATATTTACACTGAAATAGTCATCTTCATAGCACAGAAGTGTTACTTTTACTCTGATAAAGTTATCCTTTTGGCACAAGATACATTTTTTACTTTTTTTGTCTGAAATAGTCAATTTTACCCTTTTTTTGTCTCTAAAAAAGGAGCAAAAGCTCCTTTTTGAAAGACAAAAACATCCACGTTTTTAAAAGCTTACTTCTCAACTTCTGTTATTACCTGCAAAAAAATCAATGACCACAGTAAACGAACAGCAGAGTCTTTATTGAGCAAGGTAGATGGATTCATTTTGAATTCTGTGGTTCCATTTCCTTTGCAGAAAAAAAAAAAAAAAAATCTGTTGAGATTTTTTATTGAGTGTTTCCATTTAAAACTATTTATTTTAATAAAAAATCCTGGTAATATTCATTGGCCAAACTAGCATCGTTAGATGATAGAAGTGGTTAGAAGAGAGCACAGTGTAGTGACCACAGGGCTCTTTTTAATTGCCATCAGAACTACTTAAAAGAAGGACACAGAGAGGAAACCTTTGGTATCCAGCACAGAAATTTAATTTAGACCAGAAAACTGAGTACGTTTTATCACAATCTCATTTAGTTCGTTTCCTTTCATGAGGCCTTCGCCCTTGGCACACCGACACACCAGAAACGTCTCAAAGATCCCTTTTATGCTTGTAAAATATTGTCTTGTACTCAGCTGTTGCACAAGGTGAAGAGCATAAGGGGTGATTCGAGACTGTGGACGTTCCCTGCCTAAGTACTTTAGACCAGTGTCAGGACCACGGGACTGTGGTACCCAGGACCAGAGTAACGATCCATAAACCTGGCTAGACATCGAAACGTTAAATGAGGGAGTCTTGGGGAGGATAGGGGATAGAGGAAGCCTTCAAAAGCTAGGCAGTGAAGAAAGAAGTGGACCATTGTGAGGAACAAAACAGCTTTCAGAGTCGGTGACAGTCCTCACTTTAAGAGAACAGGAGAGCTTAATAAAAAGGCGGCAGATGGGAAGTGTTGACAAGAAAATAGGTCATAAAAGGATTTATGAGCAACTTGCAAAGTTTTCTTAAAAATTGTATTAAACAGACAGGTAGTAAAACTCTATAAAGAAAAGCAAGGGAATGACAAACACACCATTTGGGATGGGGAAGGGTGGGTGATGAGGTGAGCAGCACAGTGGACCTGAAAATATATTTTAATTCTGTATCTGAAGCTGTTTGGATATACAAATAAGTATTTCACTGTTACTCTTTAAAGCATGTGTATGTGTTACGAACACATTTTTGTATATGTTTATGTATAGATCGATAGATGTTTATTTATGACTGCACTTGGTCTGGCTCTCTCTAGTTGCGGTGCACGAGCTTCTCATTGCAGGGGCTTCTCTCGTTGCAGAGCGTGGCCTCTAGGTGCGTGGGCTTCAGTAGTTATAGTACGTAGGCTCTAGAGCTCAGGCTCAGTAGTTCCGGTGCACGGGCTTAATTGCCCGGCGGCATGTGGGATCTTCCTGGCATGCATGCTAAGTCACTTCCGTTGTGTCCGACTCTTTGCAACCACATGGACTGTAACCCACCAGGCTCCTCTGTCCATAGGATTCTCCAGGCAAGAATGCAGGAGTGGGTTGCCATTTCCTTCTCCAGGGATCTTCCTGGACCAGGGATCAAACTCTTGTCCCCTGCATTGGCAGGTAGATTCTTAATGACTGGACCCCCAGGGAGGTCCTGTATGATATATTTGGAAGTAAAACATTTAAGAAAAGAGAACGAGGAGTGGGCTAAGGATCCAGTAGCCTAAGATTTACCACAGTGCCAAGAATACACTTGAGGATTTCAAAGTAATAATGATGACCTCACATCTTGGCTTTGGAGCCAGGCCCCTTTCAGTCACTTTTCAATGTAATACATGTAAGACACTGACCTCTGCAACATGTTATTGCCAAGATCATTTTTTAGAAGTTAAAAAAAATTTGTCTGACACCGCCGAGTCTTCATTGTGGCATGTGGGATCTAGTTCTCTGACCAGGGTTTGAACCCAGGCCTCCTGCATTGGGAGCACAGAATCTTAACCAGTGGACCCAGGAAGCCCTGCCGTGGCATGGTCATGGATACAGGGATGGAAACTAAGACACACAGTGTGACTACGGTGCAGTCCAGGCACTGCTCTTGGCCTCTTTTCTATACCACCTGCATAGTAATGAACTAAATAAAATCCGTATTGGCTCTTGGAAAAGATCAAATTGTCTTTTTTATTAATGTTATTGAAGTATGGTTTATTTACAGTGTTGTTTTTCTGCTGTACAGCAAAGTGACTCAGTTATTCATATTTTGATGATGGCCTTTATGACTGATGTGAGGCGATACCTCATTGTAGTTTCGATTTGCATTTCCCTAATAATCAGTGATGCTGAGAGTCATTCTTGCGCCTGTTGACCGTCTGTATGTCTCAAATTGTCTTTTTAATCAGAGAGGTGCGAAACCACAAATGAAACGAATCAACAGCGGCATTGATTTTGGAGCTATTGACCAAAACCCATCATTTAACTGGCAAATTGCTGAAAACCTGGTGACCAGTTGAGTTGTCTCCATCAGGAATTCAATGAATTAATGTTTATGAGTCATTTCCGGAAGAGGCCAGCCAGTGAACACCGTTAAAGGAGAGAGCTACTGAGTGCAAAATGCCAGGCAACACGTTGAGGGGTGGGGATGTGGTTTCCATGGGGAATATCTTGACTCACCCAAAAGCCACAGTTCTGAGAGAAGATATAAATTTGTTAATAGAGAGAAGCCATTGAAAAATTCATTTAGATTATCAGAAGGCCTTTAAAAATACTCTGTACCAATATTACTAAAGCAAACAACAAAAAACAGAGAAAGAAAACTGAGCTTTCATGTGATTGAAAGTGGAGACATGGAAGGAAGAAAAAGCAATGTTTTAAAGTAGGTAGAATACGATCATATAGAAAACAAAGCATAAGCAGGTATATTTCTGGGTGATGATAGATAATCATGTAACTCTGCCGGGATTAGCCTCAGTATTAGCTTGGGATCTAGTTAGTTACCATATTCCTAAGTATTCAAGTATTTTACAAACTTGGTTGTAATATAAGAATTTCCCAGGGAACTTGTTAAAAATGTAAATTCCTGGATCCTACCCCAGAGATTCTGATTCCGTAAGTCTGGAACTGGCCCAATAATTGGTAATTTTAACAAAAGTTCTAGATGATTGTGCTGTGGATGGTTTCTGACCATGCTCCTCCCCTCATTGCCCCCCAAAAGTCCATACTAAAAATGATATGATTCTAGAAAACAGGGTGCAGAGTGACATGTTTGCAGATTAACTCTAACAATTCTTCTGAAGAGCAGTGTGGTCAGGAAAACTCCCAGGAGAATCTTCAAAGACTGTTGCTGCTGCTGCTGCTGCTAAGTCGCTTCAGTCGTGTCCGACTCTGTGCGACCCCATAGAAAGCAGCCCATCAGGCTCCATCGTCCCCGGGATTCTCCAGGCAAGAACACTGGAGCGGGTTGCCATTTCCTTCTCCAGCAAGAGCACTCGAGTGGGGTGGCATAGACATTAGCTTTACTGTAGGCAAGTGTAAGATAATGATAATATAGGAAAGCAATCCAGTCTCAATTTAGCACTGTAATTAGGATGTGGGAAATGCAGAGCTACAATATTTTATTCTGGAGATTATTTCAGAAAATAATTTAACACAGACATATTCATAAAGGATGAAACCTCACATTTTTAAATTTTTAAAAACTTTTTATTGACTTTGTCTTTTCAGAGATGTTTAAAGTGTAAACATTTGAAAGTGTAAAATTTTCCTGTAAGGAAAATTGAGAGGAAAGCACAGAGAGATGTGCCATATAATCCCAGCTTCCCAGGAGGCTCAGTGGTAAAGAATCTGCCTGCCAATGCAGGAGAGGCAGGAGACACTATCCATCCCTGGGTTGGGAAGATCCCTTGGAGGAGGGCGTGGCAACCCACTCCAGTATTCTTGCCTGGAGAATCCCAGGGACAGAGGAGCCTGGTGGGCTAGAGTCCATGGGGTCGCACAGAGTCAGACACGACCGAGACGACTGGGCACACGCATTCTAATGTTACGTTTCTATATCTTAATGTTTTTTATGCTTAAAAATCACAACATGTATTCACCCTAGTTTAGTTTGCTAATGAGCTGTTGACAGAATGGCTTGGAAAAACCTCTAAATTCTTGGAAGTAAAGCAAGCACAGTAAAATAAAAAGGCCCTGTGGTTCAAAAATCCAAGAATGCAGTGATTATATTAAACAATTTCTAACTGTTGTAAAGAAAAACTAAATAATACAGAATCATTTGATAATCAGCATGGTTATTTTAGGATTAAAAATTACTCAGTCTTATTAACAAACTGTGACAATTGATCACAATTAATGCAAATAAGTAGGATGCAGTATTATGTACTGATTCGATCAATTGTGCTTGTAAATGAGTGACACAATTATAGGAACAGTTTGCAAACGAGCTCCCAAACATAGTCACCAATTATGATTACTCATTTATTTAGAATCAAAGACAATTAGTTTCACAGTTTTCTCCTTGAGAAAATAAATATTCATGTGGACAATCTTGAAATCTATGTACATAGGTCCCTCTCCAAATAATTTAATAATAAGTAAAGATAAAAATTAGAGTCCTGTTAGTCTCTGATTCTTTCTAGGAAAAGACTGAAGAATTTAAAGAGATGGACTCAATAAAAACAGAGCTCATTAATTTCTAGCAGAATTTCAATACAAGAGGCAAAAGTGATAGGAGGCTGTGAGCTAGAACTAATGTATATGTGTTTATGTGAATTGGGTGTATGGATTTTTTTCTCTGATAAATAGATGTAGTTACAAACTTGTCATATTTTCTTGTTCTGCCCAAAGTTGTTGTTCTGGTTCTCTTTATGTTATTACTCTTTGGCTACATAAGATTTAAAGAGTTGCTAAACACAGTCAAGATTGCTAAGAAGTCAGGAAATAAAAGCATTAGAGGAAAGCAAAAGAGGTGAGTGTGAAGTGAAAGATTTGGGAAAGAGTTTTATGAGGCCAAGTAGCTTTCTGTGCAACATGAACGCCCCTGGCCATGGGCTGATTTGTGGACACAGCTAAAGGGCAGGGCGCCTTTGTGGATTGTTGAAGTCACTGAGTGCCTCACATCTAGCCTTGTACAGTTTGTTGCGTTTGTGAGGTTACAGTTGCAACTTCATTTCCAGAGAACTTAAATGTTTAAGAGATGTTCCTACTGTCTGACTTCCTTTGCTGCTGCTGCTAAATCGCTTCAGTCGTGTCCGACTCTGTGCGACCCCATAGACGGCAGCCCACTAAGCTCCCCCGTCCCTGGGACTTCCTTTGAGCTCCTCCTAAACTATTCATCAAGTTGTTTAAATATGTTTTATTATTTTTTTTTAAAGTCTTCTAGATACAAAAGTAACTTTAGCATTTGAAATATACTCACCAGACCCCAGCCTTTTGAGATAATAGAGACTTATCTCAGAGAGATTGCAGGTCATATGATTTTTTTTTTAAGTTTATCAATGCATATAAAAGATATATTTATACTATCTTGTAGTGTATTAAGTTTGTGATAGCATTATTTCTAAAAGCAAACAAGCAGTTCTATGCCTTAATTTAAAAATACTTTCTTGCTAAAAAAAAAAAAAAAGCCATCATCTGAGGCTTCAGTGAGTTGTAATATTTTGCAATAGTAACATCAAAGATCATTGATCACAGCTTAATATAACAAATATAATAATTGTCAAAAAGTTTGAAATATTTTGAGAATTACCAAAACATGACACAGACACATGAAGTGAGCAAATGCTGTTGGAAAAAATGATGTTAATGGGTTTGCTCAACTCAGGGCTGACACGGACCTTCAATTTGTAAAAAATCACAATATCTGTAAAGCAAAGAAAAGTGAAGTGCCATAGAACGAGGCATTTATATTCTGATTTTTACATGTGAATTAAAAGTGCTATCCAATCATCAAGAACTGGGTTCCCACTGTATCCCTAAGATACTATGGTGATGGTGAAGTCGCTCAGTCGTGTCCGACTCTTTGCGACCCCGTGGACTGTAACCTACTAGGCTTCTCCGTCCATGGGATTATCCAGGCAAGAATACTGGAGTGGATTGCCATTTCCTTCTCCAGGGGATCTTCCTGACCCAGGGATCGAACCCAGGTCTCCCGCATTGGAGGCAGATGCTTTAACCTCTGAGCCACCAGGAAAGCCCTCTAAGATATGAAACTGTTAAGTTGAATGAGACTCCTTTTTAATTCCTTTGAAACCCCAAGGATTTCTGTCATAAATTTTTAATTCTCTAGGCCTTTATAAATTTCATGATTTTTACCAAGCATTATAATTGGTTTGTGAGATGAATTATGAACTGAAATACAACCAGCGAACGTCAGGCTGCTTTTCTGTCCCACAAGTTAAACTATTTATCACAAATCCTTTGCTCAGTTTGAGGGACACATGTCTCTGCAGTGCTGGCCACCACGGTGCTAGGTGCCCCAAGCGTGTCCTCAGGCGGATGCTGGAAAACTTATGCTAATATGCCCTCTTTCTCTGATTGAGATAAAGTTACTTCTCTAGTGGTGAGTGCTTTGGGTTACAGAGTAGGGTGTGTCATCTGTTACTGACAATGGAAATAATGGCTTTGTAGATGTCATTTAAAAAAAAATATTTTTTATGTGAACCATTTGTAAAGTCTTTATTGACTAGTTTACAATATTGCTTCTGTTTTATGTTTTAGTTTTCTGGCCATGAGGCATGTGAGAGCTTAGCTCCCTGAGCAGAGGTCAAACCCACAACCCCCTACATTGGAATTTGAAGTCTTAGCCACTGAACCTCTAGGGAAAATCCCAGTGTAGATGTCATTTTAAAAGTTAGGTTGAAAATTTAGGTCTCCGATTTATTGCAAGAGATGGGATAGGTTTTGCTGATGTTAATCTTCTTAACTCCTTTCTCAAAAACTACACTGGCAACAGTCACTCATCGTCCTCCGTTTGATCCTGGTTTTTCCAACTCTGTGACTGTCCTTCTGGCTTCTGCCTCTGGAACAATTTTCCTGTAGACTACTGTAGAACACTCCTTCTATTGTTGAAAGTTTAAGGCACTTCTCTAAGCATCTCTGATTGATGAGACAAGAAAGCTTGTCTAGCTTGACCCTAAAGATACGTTGGGTTTCCCTGATGGCTCAGACAGTAAAGAATCTGACTACAATGCAGGAGGCCCAGGTTTGGTCCCTGGGTCAGGAAGATCGCTTGGAGAAAGGAATGGCTACCCACTTCAGTATTCTTGCCTGGAGAATTCCATGGGTAGAGAAGCTTGGTGGGCTACAGTCAATGGGGTCACAAAGAGTTGGACACAACTGAGGAACTGATACACTTAAACATACATTGCTCATTTCTTAAGCTTGAAAAGTCAACTCAGTTTGGTCCACAGAAATATCTGAATACTGATGTATGGCGTGGAATAGTAGTTGAGAATGTGTTCTTGGCCTGCAAAGTTGGGTTTGGACTGTGGTCCTGCCACATGCTAGTCTTGTGACACTGAGGAATTTCCTCTTTTACAAAATGTGATAATAGTGGTATCCACTTTGTAAAACTGTGATGATAGGAATAGATGATGAATATAAAGCACAGTGCCTGGCAACTTAAGACACTCAGTGAAGTTGGCTATTGTTTCTGAGACTGTGAGATCAATATGGAGAGACTAATAGACTTAAAACAAGATGTGTTCATTAAGTTATATGTAGTCACCTCCATGTTCCTTTTTCTAGAACAGTTCACTTTAATCTTCCTCACTGTATTATCTACTCCGTCAGAAGAGTGAAATGAATATTATGATTCTAGGTATAATTCAAGAAGCTGTAAACACCAAGGAATTCAACAGAAAAAAAAGGAATCTGTTTTAGAAACCATTGGGTTGAAGTAGAAAATGCAAGCAGGGTGATTTTTTTTTGTAACCTGCTGTAAGCCATATGGTTGCTGAATGTGTTGATGCTGGTTTTAAGATTCCTGAGTATTTTAAACTTGAAATGTTATTTTTTTAATGATTTCAAACATCATTTCTTTCAGGGCCTTTTCCCAGTGTTGTCATCACATTGAACAGATGGCGTGGTGGCATGTACATTTGCATTCTGTAATCCTGCCATGTTATTTGCAGAATTTCTTATCACAAACCTGTGATTCTCTTTCTACCTTTTCAGTGTGGCTGCAATGAAACCGTAAATAGGTTCTTTCCTAGAGTGCTGGGGATGTGCTAGAAATTGGGACCGTGTATTGCTGTTTCTTTTCAGTTTTATGTGATTGTATTTTGGGATTTTATACCAACTGTTATTAGTACACACTCTCATCTCAAACTACCCCTTTCACCCAAAGAACTAAAAGTCCTCATTATACCTTTATGATATGAGTAAAAATGCAGTAGTATCCGTGCTGAGAGGAATCTCAATGGTTAGACCTCACCCTTTCATGTAACTCTGTTAACTATTCTCATTGCTATCTGAAACTGTCCTGTTGGTTTATTGCCCCATTTTGCCAGAGGATCAAATAAGCTCCATGAGACTCAGGACCCTGTCTGTTTCCTTGGTCCCCATTGATCACCTATGACCAAATGTATGAGTGAAGTCATTGATAAGGGACCTTCTAGATACTGTCCCTGAACATAATTGCTTTTCTTGTCTTTTTAGCTTTTAATTTACTCAAGTCTGTTTGCAAAAGGGTTTGTCCAAAAGTGATATCTTCATCATCTTCCTTGTTTTTTATGTTTTGAAAAAATAACATATGATTTTTTAAAAAATAAAAATGTATGTATATAAAGAGTCCCTCAGGAGACTTTCCAGAAAATGTTATTTGGCTGCTCCAGGTCTTAGTTGCAGCATGTGGTACCTAGTCCCCCCACCTGGATGGAACCTGGGCCCCTGCACTGAGAGCACAGATTCTTAACCCCTGGACCACCTGGGGAGCCCTCAGAGAGTTTGTTTACTTGGGGGGCACAATGGGATCAGTGCCGGCATCAAGGCATCTTCCTGCTTCTCAGATTGAAAAGACAGAGGACACCGGAAAGAGCTGCCCCAAGGCCTTTCCTTTCAAAGGCATGTGATGACGAAAAGTACACTGCCACCCCCCACCCCCATGTCTCTATTAAGGCCCTTAGGTTTTTCTCTTTTTTAAAAAAATTACTAATTAGCTGGCTTTATTGCTGGTTGTGCTGGGTCTTCCTTGCTCTGCATGGGCTTTCTCTAATTTCAGCGAGTGGGGTCTGCTCTCTAGCTGTTGGCCGGCTTCTCATTCAGCGGCTTCTCCTTGGAGCGCGGGCTCGAGAGCGTGCAGGCTCCAGGAGCCGCAGCAAGGGCTCAGTGGCTGTGGCTAGCTGCCCTGCGGCATGTGGAATCTTCCCAGACCAGGGGTCGAACCTGTGTTCTCTGCATTGGCAGGCATATTCTTAACCTCTGGACCGCCAGAGGAGTCCTGATCGTGCTCTTTTTAAATAAGGTCTGTTGAGGGACCTGTGTGGCCCAGGGGGCTCATGCCATGGGCTGCACTGTCTGACGACTGGCTTACTGTCCATGTGTGTCTGGATTTCCCCAGCCTGTGACCTGCACTGAAGGTCTCCCTGACATCAGGCTAGGAATCTTTCTAAGATTCATACAAACTGAGCTGTCCATATAGAACAAATAGAGGAAACACTTAATATTGCCGGTGACCCTGTGCTGTGTCTAGAAGAGGACCGTTGTCTCTAATTATTGCCAAGTGGTGTCAGGTTCTTTGTCAGAAGATTAATAGATTTCATCAGCTCAGAGATACAGTGAGAGGTGAGGAGGCACTTTGATTACTTCACCATGTGTCTGGAAAGTGTTTTGGGCTTCACCGAGTAGGTCTCTATAGATGTTAGAGTTTCTGTGAAAAGGAACCAGAGCTTCATCTCTGCTGAATGAACACTTTGATTTTTCTAAAGCCAGAATGACAAATGTGAGCATCTTTGTACTATGCGTTTGTGCTTCCTGCTTCTGAGCCTAGATTTTGCCCCTGGAAGCCCCCCATGGTGCTCAGAGGAGGAGATTAAGTTCTGTCCGAGGTCAGCTCCATAGCCCAAAAAACCTAAATGGGAAAAAATTTTGAAAAAGAATGGATATATGTATATGTATAACTGGATCACTTTGCTGTAACACTGCATCAAAAGTAAATCAACTATATTCTAATATAAAATAAAAATTAAGGGGGTTTCCCTGTGGTTCAGATTTCGCCTTCCAGTGCAGGTGGTTTGGATTCAGTCCCTGGACGGAGATATAAGATCCCACATGTCTCATGGCCAAAAAACCCAAACATAAAACAGAAGCAATATTGTAACAAATTCAATAAAGACTTTAAAAATTGTCCACATCAAAAAAATCTTTTAAAAAAATTTTCCCTTGGCTTTCACAATGCCCAGAATATATTCTGTGGAACATTTATGCAGGTAAGATTTGAGGAACCAAAAAGAGAAGATGAAAGTCAGCTTCTACAGTTGAGTCTTTACCAACGTGGTAGAGTTCATTACGTCCAGTGAGGGTATTAATGTATGGATTCACTGAACTTCCTCCCTCACTTTGGAAAATCTCACCTGTCTTAGCAGGAAGCTTTATTTATAATGTATTTTCTAAGGCAAGGCTTTGCGTTGTAGGGTTCCTGCCTAAATGTAGCATTTTCCTCAGTAATGAGTTTATCCTTCTGTTTGCTGCAGCCTGTGCAAATTCAGGTCATGTGACCTGCCTCTCTGTGAAAACGAATACTAATTATCATTATAAACAGTTTTTTTCATTATGTTCCTATGGATGGCATCTTTTATAGCTTGCTAATTATAAGCACACAGAACTCAAGTGCTTGAAGTTAAATAATGTCAACAGGGTTGTAACAGATTTTCACGTTGAACACTTTTATTGATTAATTGTTCATTAAAATCTCTCAAATCTTCACCCAATTAATCCACTTAATATATTGGGTTCTGTAATATTTCTTATTTCATACTTACAGATTAGTGCTTTTAAAATATTCTTTTTCTTCTCTTTATGGGTTTTCTTCACAAATAACTCATACAGACTTATAGTACTATAACTAAACTGTACACCTGTGGCTGATTCATGTCAATATATGGCAAAAACCACCACAATATTGTAAAGTAATTAGCCTCCAATTAAAATTAATTAAAAAAGCAAAAAAGAAATTTACTGTGCATAATAAAAGGAAAAAAAACAGCATATCCTACTGTATAGCACAGAGAACTATATTCAATATCCTGTGATAAACCATAATGAAAAAGAATAGTAAAGATAATTATATATGTGTATGTATATATATACATATGAATCACTTTGCTCTATAGCAGAAATGAGCACAACATAACTCAACTATATTTAAATAAAAATTTTTTTAAGTGGAAGAAAATTTATCATGCAACATTTTATTGATTGAAAATTGGTTGGTAGTGACCAAAATTATAGTCTTAAAGTTAGTAAGAATCTCACCCTTCGAGGTGTGACTTAATAACTAACTTCCACTCAGTGTGAGTGTGTGTGTGTGTGGGTATGGGTGTGGGGGGGTGTGTGTGTGTGGGTGTGTGTGTGTGTTAGTCGCTCAGTCATGTCTGACTCTTAGGGACTAACTTCCACACAGAGTCACTGAATTTCTGGTTGAACATGTAATTAATCATTCTGTTTGAATATTTCTTTGTTAAAGAACTTTCAGGACTCTAGGTTGACTCCTGTACTTGACCCCACTGGTCAAACTCCACTGACTGGAGTGACCCAGAATTCCTTTCAACCCTTTTCCATAGCAATGGCCTTGAAATAGATTATGTGTCTGCTGTGGCCCATTCCACTCCTGTCCTCCATTCCCTTCAACTCTTCCTCAAAGGCTCAGACCTCCTTCAGGCTTGTCATTCTTTTCTAGACACCTGGAGCTTTCAGCTCAGCAACAGAGGGGAACACTAACCACAGGTATTACTAAGAGGGACGAGGTTCTCACAGTGGAAGGGAAGAATGCTGCAGGTGTAGGGACAGGGAAGGCTGTGGGGTGGGAGCTCTCCCAGCCCAGGCCTTAGATTCTCTGTTGGTTGCAGAGACAGTGGCCCGTGAGATGAGCTGTGTGTAATGTCCTAGCCCACGTCCCCACACCCCTTGCTCTGCACGTTTTTCCCCTTAACATTTTACCTTCTAGGATACCATGTGATTTATCTGTTTACCATTTTTAGCTTAGTTTTTTTTTAATATTTATTTTGTACATTTATTTGGCTATGCCAGGTCTTAGCTGTGGCACATGGGATCTTTAGTTTCTGTGTGCGAGATCTTTTTACTATTCCTTTTTGTTAGAATCTAGACACGACAAGGGCAGGAATTTTTGCCTGTTATATTCATTTACCGAGTCCCTGGCATTTAGAACATGCTGGCCACATAGTAAACTCAATAAGTAATTTTTGAACAATACTTACTCCTTGTGTACTAGTTCACCTGACCATGTTAACAACCAACGTACATTTCCAGCTCACCTACTGGGAGATCTTTTAAGTCCTTGACAGATACCTTAAAGAAATCTAGATACGTCATGTTTAAGACCAGAGGAAGGACTTCCCTGGTGGTCCAGTGGTTAAGACTCTGCCTTTCCACTGCAGGGGGTGTGGGTTCAGTCCCTGGTGGGGGAACTAAGGTTGCGAATGCTGCTGTGCAGCACAGCCTCAAAAAAGAAAAGACCAGAAGAAATTGGAGTGAGAACATCATCTGGTCTTTGTGGTCCTCATGCTGGTCCCTAGCGTTCATTGCTTTCTTTTCTAAGTACTCAAATATTCTCTAAGATAAAATCACTGGGCCTGTTTACTGATCGGCTATCGGATGGAAGGCAGTCTCCTAAATGCCTCATACATGTGGCCTCATTTTGGTCCTGAAAGGAAGGGGATATATATATATGGATGACAGTTTCATTTTGCTCTACAGCAGAAACTGACACAACATTGTAAAGCAACTCAACTCCAATAAGAATTAATTTTAAAAGACTCAAAAATCATTTACTTTCCCAGTATTAGAAATCAAGGCAATATTCAAACATCGTTATTCATTGGTATTATGTTAGAGAGGAGGGTTAATAGATCACTTAGTGATTTGTTTTTTTTTTTTCCTGTGAACCTTTAAGCCACAGTGTTAGGTAGAAAACAGCCTTGACTAATTTTCATTTACACTTTCTGACTTCATTTGCCTGCTCTTGGCATTTATCACAAAATGTTCTTTATCATTAAATTGTTCCAATATAATCATGGGTGTGTTTTCTTTAGATTTCAGACCTTTTTATTTTATTTTTTTCAATAAACACAGTTAAAATTTTCTTCTTTGGAAAGATTCTAGATGCAGAAATCTGCCTTCTGATCAAATATGGTAACATCCTAACAAGAGAAGCCAAAAAAGTCAAAGTCTGTGCCACCAACAGGGGACCTCAGCAAATGGTTTTCTCTCCAGCTCTTTCTTGTACTTGGGAGACCTAACATACGGTGCCAGGCAACAGTGAAGAGGGGCTGTCTGCATTCTGTCCAGGTAGCATCCTGCCATAATCACAGTATAGTTGAAATGGGGCATTTACTTATTATCAAACTCTTTGCTTTGTAAATCTTTTTTCTGCTTTTGTTTTTTCTCGTAATTTTATGCATTCATTTCTGGCTGAGCTGGGTGGGCTTTTCTCTCGTTATGGCAGGCGGGGGCTGCTCTCTGGTGGCAGTGCCCTGGCTTCTCGCTGCAGTGCTTCTCTTGATGCAGAGCACAGGCTCTGGAGCCCGGGCTCGGTAGCTGTGGCTCATGGGCTTAATTGCTCCGCGGCATGTGGACTCTTCCCAGATCAGGAATCAAACCCGTGTCTCCTGAGTTGGCAGGCAGATTCTTTACCACTAAGCCTCCAGGGAAGCCCTGTTTTTCTCCTTTCAGCTTATAACTCCAAGGGGTTTTGTGACCCAGTGAGGGAATGCAGATGGAGAGTTTGTCCTCTCATTGGGCCCCGCAGAGGCCTTGGACTAGGGGTGGCAAACAGTCCAGCTCTCCTCCCCGCATCGTAGGGGCACAGGAGCTGATGTGCCTCTTGTCTTCCTGAGTAGCCTAGCGAGGGTCACCAGAAAATGGCTTTGTCTGGTCGTATTTCACATGAAAATCCAGTGGTCATCAGGCACTGCCAGGGGCCTTCTGAGACCTGCCCTGGTAGAGGAAAGGGAAAACGTTTGGACTCATATCCAGGTTCAGCCCCAGGCACCGCTGGTTCCACAGGCCAGTGGACTCACTCTGCCTTACCCTGTGACACACACAGGTTTTGAAGTACCTGAGCATTTTATGGCAGTGGAAGGGAAAAGATAAAACCTACTGTGACTGTTAGGTTGCGATAGCCTGCAAAGATGTTCCAAGATGAACAGTAAAACTACATCAGCAGACTCAAGAATGAAAGTGCTGGGGCTTTCCTGGTGGTCCAGTGGCTAAGACTCCACGCTCCCAATGCAGGGTTCCATCCCTGGCCGGGGAACTAGATCCCACATGGCACAACTCAGACCCAGCACAGCCAAATAAATAAATAATAAAATTAAAATAAAATAAATTTTTTAACGGATGGCTTAACAGAAAGAATGAAAATGCTGTTAAATATTGCATAAATGAAAAAAAGAAGAAGAAAATCTTTAAGTATAGCATTGTAGGGTGCCTCCCAGGTGGCCTAGTGGTAAAGAATCTGCCTGCCAAGCAGGAGACGTGGGTTCGATCCCTGGGTCGGGAAGATACCCTGGAGAAGGGAATGGCACCCCACTCCAGTATTCTTGCCTGGAGAATCCCATGGACAGAGGAGCCTGGCAGGCTACTGTCCATGGGGTCATAAAGAGTCAGACACGACTTAGTGCCTCAACAGCAGCAGCATGGCATTGTAGATAGATTTACAGAATAGAATTTAAGAATAGAAAACTTCCTAGTATTAAAAAATTCTCACCAGCCAATCAAAATGCATACTGATCTCTTACTCATGTTCTCCAAGGTTACCTGCTTCCACCTGGCAGGTAAATCTTCTCCCCTATCCCAGCTGATTTCAACTGCATATCTTAATTCAGCACGTATCTATAGCATATCTCCTCCAAGGCATACATAGAAAGAGTTTATGTTAAGTGTACACACAGGATGAACCCTGTCCTGAGGGCCAGATGACATGAAACCTTTTTGGAAAAGTGAAATGATAATGGAGAGAAAAACTCATGAGGGACTTTAATATATTACACATTATTGACCAGAGACGTATCAATCCATTCTTAGTGATACAATTAACAACACCTTGCAAAATTGTTAAAGCTTAAAATGGATGAGACATGGGTTTGATCCCTGGGTCGGGAAGATACCCTGGAGAAGGGAATGGCAACCCACTCCAGTATTCTTGCCTGGAGAATCCCATGGACAGAGGAGCCTGGCAGGCTACTGTCCATGGGATTCAAAATGGATGAAAGGTTCATTATACAACGTATGATTGTCATTATCATTTACATTTTGCTCCATTAGATTTTTGTTCCAACCTTGTGTGTATTATAAATGCAAGTTTATTACCGTTTGTGTGAAGAAGAAAGACTTTTTCAGTGAATTTATGCAGATATTTTGTCTGGCTCTCCAAGCAACATATGTACTTGTGTCTCAGAAGATTGTTCTTCAGAATATAGTTCTGATTCAGATGACATAAGTATTAGACCACCAAAAAGACAAAAAACCTTAGTGGTTCATTCTGATGTGGAAAGTCAAAATGAAACTCACCGTGCTGGAGACTTTACAGGTGTGTCAGGTGTAACTCAGAGAAGGCCATGGCACCCCACTCCAGTACTCTTGCCTGGAAAATCCCATGGACGGAGGAGCCTGGTAGGCTGCAGTCCATGGGATTGCTAGAGTCGGAGATGATTGAGCAACTTCACTTTCACTTTCCACTTTCATGCATTGGAGAAGGAAGTGGCAATCCACTCCAGTGTTCTTGCCTGGAGAATCCCAGGGATGGGGAAGCCTGTCTACCGGGTCGCACAGAGTCGGACACGACTGAAGCGACTTAGCAGCAGCAGGTGTAACTATTGAATGTGATAACTGGCAAACCATTAGTGAATAGCAGAATTAATTTTTGACTGGCCAAAGTACAAATTGCCAGCCACGGGTGTTAACGTTTCTGAAAAAATCCCCTGGTCTGTAATGAGTTAAGAGTTATTTATGAATCTCTATTTCTCTTAGCAAAATGCTTGGGTAAAATTAATAGACTGTGTCACATAGAATTTTGCCAAATACTTAGCCCCACTTTTACCATTTCCAATAGTCATTTCAGTTCAGGGCTAAAAGAGAATTGATTATCCATCTTACCACGGGACACAAATCAGAGCAGCCCTAAATCTCCTTAATTGGTTAATTTCTTCAGGCCCTCTGGATTACTCTCTCCATCTTATAGGTTTCTGTGTTCAGAATTTCATGATTAGAAACGAAAACCATGTTCTCACTATACACAGTAATCAAATGTTTTTTCTTGTACATTTCATTCCATTATTTAAGGGGAGAAAAAGGATAGAATATAGGACTGCCCTATTAGTAAGCCTTCTGCTACCTACAAATAACATGTTATTAGATTACAATTGACCCTTGAACAATCCAGAATTTACTTACTGCTATCTCTGCCTCTGAAACAAATGAACTGATGAATGAATCGCCCAAGGACAGGAAACAGTGTGGATAAATCAGGACTCGGCTCTGGGTTCTTTGAATTCCACATCTTGTGATCTCTCTCCAAACACACACTTTCCCCTGCCTTTAGTTCACTTAAAGATATGTAAAATGAAAACACAGTTACTATATTTATTGGAAAAAATAGTCTGGTAGATGGTTCAAACTCATGTTATTCAGCAGTCAGCAATATATAGATGGAATGCTGGATGAGATTCAGGATTAAAAAGGAAATGGTACATTTAGAAGTCTCACTGAAGAATGCCTGACATGGGAGGGTTAAATACCTTCGGCCTTGTCACTCTTACCGGAGCCTGTGTGGTCCTCCTCTCACTAAAAGTAATGACCACACAGTTGTAGATGAGAAAACACAGAGCAAAGAACAGTCTTGAAGTGGTCTTGTCAGTTTCAGGCTACAGGCGGACTTGCATGTGTGTTATTCCTGCCTGTGAATCCTGTGCCCACTTACGACGGTGCAGTGGGGAGGGTGGCCCCGGTGTACAGCACAGGGCTCTGTACTGAGACATGACCCCTGGAAAAGCACTCAATATCAATTAGTGATCAGGATGTAAAACCACCGTCTCTGGTTTTAATCTCTTTGGGCCGTCGGTAGACATTTGACAAGGTCAGTGCACCGACAGACCACTTAACTTCCTGAAAACCAAATGCATTTTTAACTACAAGCTCTCATTGAGATCACTAATTCTCATTATAAAAATAGCAACATGATTGAAAGATCTTGTCCTATGGCTAGGAATCTGACTGCAAAAATCGATTATTAACTCTTTAACAACATTGCCTGTTAATAGAAAGCTAATACTTGTTCCCTAATTTACAGATACAAATGTGGAGATTAGGGAAGCCAAATGACTTGTTAATGATTTCTCTATCAATGGGTATATGCTTAATTTTAATAAAGTATATAAATGTTGATATTTTAAGAGTTTGTCTTTAAGGTAATTCTGGTGTTTTTTTTTTTTCATTAAAGTGAAGACATTGCAATATAGATGACCAATCATACTAAAGTGTAAGACTTTAATTTTTTAATAGTCTTTTCTTTTTTTTTTTGTACATTGGCCATTTATTATTCATTCAACAAACATCTTCACATGCTTACTCTGTTGTGCCAAGAACTCTGCCAGGAACTGGTCATAAACACATAAATGAGAGATAACATATCCACCGTAAATCTACTGATAGAAGTAAACGACACTCATCAACATTTTTCTCATTTTGTTCTTTTCAGTTCAGCATGGTATTTATTACTATACTAAAATCATAGAAAAGTTAGCATGAAGGGGAGTGAGAAGAAACTGCTTAACGGGAGCAGTTTCTCCCATTTCACTTTGGGATGATGGGAACATTTGAAACTAAATGGGGATGACTATGACTCACGCACTGTGAATATATAAAAGGCCACTAAATTGTACACTTTAAAAATGGTTGGTTTTCTGTTATATGATATTCACCTCCTTTTTTTTTTTTAGATAATGCACTTTGTAGTTTGTCCTAATTAATACATCTATTTAGCTTTGTGTTGTATGATAGAGTTGGAGAAGCTAGGAGAGGTCTCTTTCAGGCATTTCATCTTTCAGTAGAATTCTGAAGATTTTTCTTACAGATCTTCAACATGTCTTGTTAAGGTTATTCCTCCTTTATTTTTCTTGATAGTGTGGGTGGGATTTTTTTCATATTTTTTAAGTGTTTATTGCTGCTGCACAGAAGAGCTATTGAGCTTTGACTGTTAATAGCCAACCACTTCGGAGAAGGCAATGGCACCCCACTCCAGTACTCTTGCCTGGAAAATCCCATGGATGGAGGAGTCTGGAAGGCTGCAGTCCATGGGGTCGCTGAGGGTCGGACACGACTGAGCGACTTCACTTTCACTTTTCACTTTCTTGCATTGGAGAAGGAAATGGCAACCCACTCCAGGGTTCTTGCCTGGAGAATCCCAGGGACGGGGGAGCCTGGTGGGCTGCCGTCTATGGGGTCGCACAGAGTCGGACACGACTGAAGCGACTTAGCAGCAGCAGCAGCAGCAGCAGCCAACCACTTTTAAACCTCCCTTTAAAATAACAGTAACAGTGGACTCTTTTGGACTTTTCTAGATATATGATCAAAAAGTCTTCTGAGGTCAGAAAAAAAACCTGAGATGATCACAGTGTTACGTGTTTTCCCTAGTGATACTTCACTTTAAAGGGGCCCTAGGATTGTACTATTTTTGCATTCCTGGGGCAGAGACCACTAAGTTTCCACTAATTCTTAAAATATGTTATTGAGTCATATTTACAAATAATCCCTTAAGGATTTTACACAGATTTTCTGAGGAGGATTGATTTATTTTCTTATGTGAGGTTTTTATACTAATTTAATAAAATAAATCACATAGCTTTCCATTACCTTCTACTTTGGAAGAATAAACATGTGGAAATTAGTTCTTCCTTGAAAGTTTAAAGCCCTTCACTTTAAAACTATTTGGCTTAAAGCCTTATTTGAAGATAATTTTTAATTTAATCTGCATTCTCAGATTTATAGGCCTAATCTCATTTTTCTTTATTTCTTATATCAGCTTTTTTCCCAGAAATTTACCAGCTTCACCAAAAGTGTATGAATTTAGCTCTAATAATATCCCATTATTTTGCTTTGCTGTATTATAGTTTTATTTTCCTGTAAATGTGAAGGTTTATTTATAGTTGTGTGGTGTTTGTTTTATTCCAAGAATTCTAGGAGATTTTTATGTCTACTGTTTTAATTCATAGCTTGTTTTGATAACTTGTGACTGTAGAGTCTGGACTATAAAACAACTGCTTTCTGGAATTTTCTGATGCTCTTTGGTAGCTCCCCGTGTGACCACTTCACTAGCCATCTCACGTACACTTGAAGCACTGGGGTTTCCTCATAACTGTCTAGGTTCATTATATCTCTCAGTTCAGCCTTATTTAATTTTATTCTCAAATTCTCTATCCCCCTTATATAGTTGGGGTCTTCTTTTTGGTATCCTTTGTCTGTTAGGAAAAACAGAAGTGGATTAGAGACATCCAACCATGAGAACTCTTATTTTCTTTCTCTTGGCACGCCTGACTTTGATGCTCTTTCTTCTTTTTCTTGACACGCCTTCTTTGGATGCTCTATTTTTTCCTCATTCTGTGCTGTGCTCTGGAGTTGAGTGTTTTTCTTATGAACTGTCCTTTAGTTGAAAGTAATACTGCTACCATCTGCTGCCATTTTGTTTGCATTCTTGAGATACAGCTTTCTCTTTTTATTGTTCTGTGTATTCTTTTTCCCCTCAATGTGTCAGTGTCTCAGTGATGGTGGTGACAGTGGTTCTGAGAGGAAGAGGGGGACGTGAGCAGCAGAAAAAGAGGTGAACAGGTCTGCTGAGCACATCCAGGAAACCAGGAGGGACATGCAGGAGGGATGAGGCCAGCCTGCCCCGGGGTGACTGGGAGCAGAGGGTAGCCTGAAAGGGGAGGCGCTAGGTGAATGTAAACCCTGCTGAGGAGAGCACTGGCTGGCTGACTCCTGGCCTCAGGCGGCTCTGCCTTCGGATGAGACTGGCCAGGGATACAGTCAGAGGATGGGGCTTCACATGGATGTGTGAACCTGAACACCCCTGAATCCTCAGTCACTGCTTTGGTGACATTGACGGGACACCTCCTTTCTTTGTATCTCATAGTTTTCCTCTGAATCAAGTTTGATTAGTCTTCTACAAGGTATCTACAATAGTCAAATTCGTAGTCAGAAGGTACACTGTTAGATACCAAGGGGAGTTGGTGTTTAATGGAGACAGAGTTACAGTTAAGGAAGATGAAAAATTCAGGAGGTGTATGGTGGTAAGAGTTGCGTAACTGTGAATGTACTCAGTGACACTGAACTGTACAGTTAAACATGGTTAAAATAGTAGGTTTTATATTATGTGACTTTTACCACAATTAAAAAAATATTAACAAAATAAAATATATGCAAAATGCTGCTCTGAAAAAAATAGTAAGACATTTAAGAATACTTTTGTAGAAGTTTTTAAGACCCTGCACGTGACAAACAGTTCCTGAATGTTTGAGGACCTTTCAAGTGCTTGCAGACAGAGGTACTGTGACTTTAAAACAGTGTTATTTTAGAATGAAAGTTCCTCCTTCGATGTGTCTGATGAAGAGTTAAACTATTTTTGAAAATAGGATGCCTACAGCTTCATCTCCTCCGTAGTGAAATGCCATTTCCCACTGATTGGCTCGAGCCTTTTCTCCTTAAGCACGGCTTGCTTCTTCCAGGGCTGTGTGCCTGGCATGGTAATTAGGGGCTTAGGCTCTCAGAAATAGGATGCTCCTGGATATTGCTGAAGCTCTCCTTACCCACAGCTCCGTTCTCACATTGTCCTGACAGTGTGTGGTGCGTATTTTCAAGCGGTAAAGATTTGAGGAAAGCAGTTCTGTGAAAAAGGAACGTGATCGACAACACTGTCAAGAAGAAGAATCAGCTGGGGTTGCTCGCTTTTAATTGAAGTTTAGTTGGAGGTTCAATGAGGTGAGGCTGTTATGACAGATTTCAAAATGTAATGATAGGAAAATGGCGTGGGTTCATCAAAGTCAGAGTAAATAGGGAGCAACAGCTCAGCAACCCAGTGTGAAGCAACAGCTCCAAACCCTCACAAAATACAGAGTAATTCAAATTTTCATTGTGCAGCCCTCCTTCTCAGTGGGTACCTTTCCAAGGAAAGCAATGACTTTATTGTGAAAAATATAAACAAAAATTTGGAGATGTAATTACATGCATGTTTTAATCTTGTTCATAAACACTGAAAGTTTTAAAAATGCAAATATAATCAAAGTGTACAACTGCAGCTGAAACCATATTTGAGAAAGACTTTGAGAAAGAAAGAAAGCAGATAAAAGGCCCCCCAATCTCCCTAACCCCCATGCCTACTCCATTCCAACCCTACATACCCACCCCAACCTTTGTAGATTTGGAAAAGGCGAAGTAGAATTCTGTCCTTCAGTTTCTGAGGGCACAAATCCTCGTCTCTGATGTGTTAATGTCACAGAAGAAATAAATGGTTATATTAACTCTTTTTCTCCACTTCCTCTCCTGTCTCTTCCACTTTTGGTTTATCCATGTGATATTTTCTCCACTTCCTCTCCTGTCTCTTCCACTTTTGGTTTATCCATGTGATATTAATGAGTAAGATCCAGAGTGACTAAGTACTGGATAATTTGCAGTGTGGGAAGAAAGGAGGAAATTTACCTGAATACTATTCAGATTCTTTCATTTCTATACAGTAAGCATGACAGTGACCTCAAGTTGAGCCAGTTCTAGAGGTTGAGCTTGGAGAGATTGCATGAGGTAGTAAAATTCACTAAACTGGTGTTGAACAGATGTGTGTAGGTTCTACCTTGACTGTCCCCTTGCTGCCAAAAATGATTTTGGACAAGACTCTCTACTTCTGTGGGTCACAGTTTCTTCGTCTGTGAAGTCATCCAGTTAGGTAAAATGAGCACTAAGATTCCTTCCATTTCAAACTGTCTACAATATTGTGCCTCATAGATCCACTCCAATCCACGTAAGATCTGAGAAATTCAAACCCGATATGGTGCCTTCCTTTGGGAACCCCCAGAGTCAAGAGATGTTCCGGAAAAAGCCCAAAGTGTTCCTCGCCAAAGCCCCTCCAGCCCTGTAATTTAAAGGTAGGACTCCCTGAGACTGTTGTTGGAAGGCCTTTGTCCTAGCCTCATTCCTGGCACCTTCTCAGCTGGGTGAGGGGCCCTCCCAGGAAGGAAAGACCTGATGTCTAGCCAGACCCTCAGAGCTCACAGCTGGAGTTCCCATTGAGATGACCAAATGTAATAATCCTACGTCCTTCATCTACCTTGACAAGGGAAGTGTATAACAAGGCTTCTGCACTGTTTCCCTCTCCGAGTGTTCTATTTTCAGAGAAGGGTAGTAGAAATTTATAGGATCGTGAGCTGAGATACTAAGAGGAACCTATCATTGACATAAATCACTTCAAATGAAATTGAAGTGTGGTATTCAGGGTAAGCTTACCTTTAAGGAACCAAACATATGAAGAGTTTTTATAATAAGTTGTGTGCCCGGGTGAGTCCACCAGGAGAGTGTGAAGTCACGTTTTCCTTGGCTGTTTGTTTTTAAGGTAGAAAATAACAAATACATTGAGGATTTAGGGTTGGAGTTTGGATGTGGGATAAAAGGAATGGTTGATGGGTCCGAAGATACGTTTTCCAACTCATCCATTCATTCTCACCTGAACTCCAAAGAGATCGTTGTTCAAAGGACCACTTTGTAGTGGTTGCCTCTGGCTGCCCTGGAAAGAACAGAGGGTTTGAGTCAGTTTCAAAAAGAACTCTCTGATCTAATTTGACTGAAGTATCAGGATGGTGACATTTCCAGAGCAGTCCTGGGATAAGGCACTGGAAATGGAAGTTGTGGGATGTAGTCAATGTGTTTTGCCAAAATAGAACTTTTTGGAAAACAGAAGAAGGGATGAATATAGGAAAGAGGAATGAGATATTAGTGAAAGCATTGGGTCTTCTAATCTTACCTTGATACTTAACACTGCTTTTTACAGGGACAGACATGTAGATTATGGTAATGCACTGTTACCAACGATAGTTGTGATTTACACGTTTTGTTATTGATCTTTTAATGATGAGATTGGAGAAGGCAATGGCACCCCACTCCAGTACTCTTGCCTGGAGACTCCCATGGACGGAGGAGCCTGGTGGGCTGCAGTCCATGGGGTCGCTGAGAGTTGGACATGACTCAGTGACTTCACTTTCACTTTTCACTTTCATACATTGGAGAAGGAAATGGCAACCCACTCCAGTGTTCTTGCCTGGAGAATCCCAGGGACGGCGGAGCCTGGTGGGCTGCCGTCTATGGGGTCGCACAGAGTCGGACACGACTGAAGTGACTTAGCAGCAGCAGCAGCAGCAATGATGAGATTAGAAAGGAACCATTTATACAAAGATAGTGTTCTTATCTTAACTAAAATAGTGTTCCTATTTTAACTAAAACTTAGCAAATAATTTGTAAGGAAACAAATCTCACCTAAAAGTTCTCAAATTATTGGATTAGAGTCCTAAATATAAAAACTAAAACTGTAAAACTCTTGGAAGAACACATGGGTAAATCTTCATAACCTTGGATTTGGCTATAGTTTCTTAGAAATAACCTAAACAGAGAAGCAATAAAGAAAGAAAAAAATAGGTAAATTGGACTTCATCAAAATTAAAAATTTTGTGCATCCATGAACATTATGAAGAGAGTGAAAATGCAGCCCACAGAATGGGTGAAAATATATGCAAATCTTATATCTGATAAGGGTCTTTATCCAAAATATATCAAGAATTCTACAACCAAACAATAAAAAATCAACCCAATGAAAAACTGGGAAAAAGCCATTTCTCCAAAGATACACAAATGGCCAATGTCCACATGAAAACATGCTCAACATCTTTAATCCTTAGGAAAATACATATTAAAACATCAATAAGTTACCATTTCAACCCAGTAGAATGGCTATTATCCAAAACAAAACAAAACCAGGAAATGACAAGTGTTTGGTGAAGATGTGGAAAAATTAGGACCTCCATACATTGCTGGTAGGAATGCAAAATGTTATAGCCGTTATGGAAAACACGGTGGCAGCCCCTCAGAAAGCTAGGCATAGAATGGCCATATGACCCACCAATTCAACTCCCTATGTCTGTAACCCAAAGAAGTGAAAACAGGCATTCAACCGAAAACTCGTCCATAGATGTTTATAGAAGTGCTATCACAATAGTCAAAATGGAAAAACCAAAATGTCCATCAGCGGATGGATAGATAAATTAAATGTGATAATATTCAAATACAATGGAATATCATTTAGCCACAAAAAGGAATGAAGTACTGTCGTAAGCTACAACATGAACCTTGAAAACGTTTTTCTAAATGAAACACACCAGCCAGACACAAAAGGCCACATAATGTAGAATTCATTTATATGAAATATCGAGAATAGAAAAATCCATAGTAAGAGAAAGTAAAAAGATTAGTGGTTACCAGGGGCTAGGGAGAGGGGGGAATGAAGAGTTTCTGCTTAAGGGGCATGGGGCCTCCATTCAGGGTGATAGAAATGTTCTAGAATTAGATGTGACACTGTGAATGCATTTAAGGCCAGTAAAGGCCTTATATTCTTAAAATGGTTAAAATGGTTCAAGTCATTTATTTTATGTGTATTTTACCTTACCACAATTTAAAAAAAAAGTGTGCAAGCTATAGAAAACTCCTAGAAACCATGCTAATGAAATATCTTTGACAACAAGTGAGCTCAGGTTTGGGAATGGATATATTTCCAGCACAGCCTTTGGGGTTGGGGAAAGCTTCTGGAAGAGAAAATGTACACAACTGAAGATTAGGAGTCCTGTTTCCTGGTCCAGGCCCTGCTGTCCTGTGGCCTGAGGGCAAGTCATGTAAACCTTCTGCGCCTCAGTTGGGAGCCTTGGACAAATCTTCTATATCTGGGTAGGAAAAATCTCAATCATGTATAGGACGTTTTCAAGCCACACATACTTTCATTCACCCATGCTCCTTACCTAGTGTGAAGTGTGGAATATTTCTGATAAAATGCTCCACCACCAGGAAAAGAAAGTGGGGGTCACACAGGGAGGTCTGGGATTTGAAGGTGCACTTCTTGGTAGAACCTTCGTAATATTGGAAAGTCCTCGAGTGGGTTGTGGTAAGCGTTCCCATTCCTGGGAATGGCAGGAAGTAGTTCATTCGCGCCTTCCTGACAGACACCCATTCACTGCACATGCTTAAGGCTGTGTGAAGCACGTGCTGAAGGACACAGAGCCCCCAGGTGGATGGGGTATGTGTCCCGGAGGGAGAAGAGGTCTTTCCAGAGCCCGTCCATGAATTACCATCGTGGTGAGCGCGCTGAAGAGGAGTAAATGCTGTGTGAACTACCATCCTGGTGAGTGCCCTGGAGAAGAAGTAAACGCTGTGTGGCTGAATATTCCAGGGCCAGGGATGCTACTCTGAGGAAGTCATGGTTGACCTGCCCTCTGAAGGATGACTTGGAACAAATGAGGAAAACCAGCAATATGCAAGTCAGCATTCATCGGGGAGAGAGGACCATGAGGAGGAAAGAGAGAGCAGGGTGGGCTTGGGAAAGACATGGTGAAGAAAGCCTCATTCTGGGAGGTCACACCGAGTGCTGGTCAGTGTCACTGAATCAAAGGCCAGAGAAGTGTCTCGCTGAGGTCACGGCTGGCACTTGTACCGCAAACGCTGCTTTCACGTCCCACAAAACCACTTCCTGTGCCCTGGGAGGATGTCACCAGCAGTAACCACACAGCATCTCTGAAACTTACAATGGTCCCCAGAGTTGGCTGTGGCCTAACGTCCCCATTCCTTGCAGCCTGCACCACGCCTTCAGCACAGGGCAGTGTGGGTGACGTGACCCAGCCTGCCCTCGGAGGATGTGTCTCCTTTTGGTCTTTCAGGTTTCAGCCCATTACCCTGTAAATCTAGGCTCCGGGGATGATACAACTACCAGCGCTGTGCTTGGTATTTGGCAGGGCCCGTGCGTGTATCCAGTGGGTGGACTAGATGCCCCTTTGCAATAGAGGCCGCCTTTCCTTCCGCACTTTGATGGAGCCCCAGGTGCATGGAGCTCACCCCTGCCAGCTGTGTGCTCTGCTCCTAAGGAGCCTGCCCTGCTGAGAGTTGACATGGCTGGAGGGCCCAATGCTGCAACTCTGGGGCATGTGCGATGCTCTGGCCACCCGTCTGTGGGGCAGCAGTTGGGGAAGGGGGTGGTCTCAGCCATGATGGGTGCTGTCCCACTAAGGAAAAGAGCTCATAAGTCCCCTATGAGGCATGGCACCCTGTCCAAACTCTATTCAGTTTGGAGGCTTACGTGCCATCATTTCATTGTAACGATAAGACTGTTCTATCAGGCTTAATGTTTTTTACCCTTTGCTTGCAGGAGAGTCGATCTGGAGAAACCAACAGCTGTGTTGAAGAAATCATTCGGGTAAGGATATTCTTTTAAAAAGTTTACCAGTTGGTTGATGTAGGTTTTAAACAGAAGGAGGTTCATGGCCAGAGTGTCAGAATGAGCCCGTTGTTCGTGTGTTGTTTGATCTTTACCCTTTCAGAGGGTAATCACCCAAGTTTCCTAAATAAGACTTTACAAAACCATGCTTCCTTTAGAAACCTAGGAGCTACACCTCCATCTGGCCCCTTTGCACAGGCTGAGGTGATGCTGTATGAAGGGGATCAGCTGGAAGATAGAGCAGCAGAGTTGAGATGAAAAATATGGCCGTGTTCGATTTCAGGTGCCCCCGTTCATCTCCCTACTATTTAAAAGCATCTTTTAATAGTCCATGCTTCCCAGTCAGGCAGGGGTTGCCTGGTTATTTTTTTCCCAAACTTAATTAGAATCAGAAGCACTCTGACAAAGAGGTAATGCTCAATGCTGAAGATTTATTTCTATATTGTTACGCACGTTATTATTTTGCCTGGTCCTCTCTGTAAGCCTGTCCTTTTCATCATCATCATCTCACATGCACACCTGTGAACTAGTTTCACGCACAGATTCACTTAGGCTGGGCTCTTCTGCCTTGTTAGTGTTCTCCTGAGTATTCAGACTTATAATCAGGACGTCCTCTTCAACCTATATTTTTTCTTCACTCATATTTTTTCATTGGAATAACCTAATAATTTATGGCTCTCAGAAAGCTGATGTTACACTGGGCAAAACACTAGGATAAATCAGACCAGATGGTGTGGCAATTCCCTATAAAGAAAAAAATAACTTTATTTTAATATATTTTTAATGTTTGGACACCTTACATACTTTTTCGTTGAATTGCTTGTGAGCTACAATAATACAATTATTTGGTTTAAAATTTTACATTGACTGTCAAACCATTTTCAGAGGTCAAATATTTTTATTCTTTCTGGAAAGCATTATTTCACAAATCTCTTCACTGTAGAATTGATGAAAATAATTAATTGAAGTTTGGTTTGTTGAATTTGTAATGATTTTTGGTTTTGTGGCAGAGGTTCGTAGAGAAAACAGTTGTCAGAAATGTGTGGCAGCTTCATTCCTGGCATTTAAGTATATGCTGAATAAAATACATATTGTACTTTATATCTAAATTCTCTTTCCTGGGGCCTGGTTTCAGGCTCAATGCAAATAGTGTAAAATGCTAATGTACTTGTCCTATTTTTCTCTTTCAACATACTTTCATGTTTTGGGTCTCAATATTCAGTGTTTAAGCCACCCTTCTTCAATTGGTTTTGGCGTCTGTCTGAAAAATGAGAAGACCACAACATACCAGTCCTCTTTTTGGTTTCACTGTGTTAAAAATCCTGCCCCTTCTGATCCTTTCTTGTCTTTTCTGAGGATATGGAAGAGCTCTGTTATTTGACCTTTCTGTTCTGCACTCCAGGCACGACTTGGCGTTCATAAAGAGCTTAAGTAGTTCTCATACCAGAAGGATAGGTGTTAGGTAATGCAAAAATGACTTAAAACTGATGCAGCAGTCAAGTGTTTAAACCATCATTTGTTTTTTCCTTAATTGAAGTCCCCAGCCTCGCCTCACTCCTGCCTCCCTACAATACTGACCCCTAATCCATCATACCACGGGGGCCTCCCCTGCCCACCTCAGATCCGGTGTGGAACAAGAGGGAAAGCCTGGACCCATGAGATAATTGATTGATGCACATGTGCAGGGTCAAGAGTAGGGGACGCTGCCTTCACTGGAAGGCCGCGAGGAACAGCCAGCGAGGAGAGCGTGTAGACCGGGAGGCGCTGGCAGTGCTGGCGCTGTCACGGAGCATTTTCCTGTCCCTCACCTGGCAGCCTAAGGTGTCGGTGGCGGCCCTTGGTGCTTCGGGAGCTCCTAGAGGAGCACGTGGGTATTCCGAGTTTCGCCTGGAGTGTTTTCCTGGCTGTCACCTGCCTCTCACAGCAGGAATCCCCAGGATCTTTTGCCTCTTCTAAGCATCTCCTCCCCTGCAGACACACGCACAGGGCTCCTTCTCAGGTACAGCCTGCTGGGTTGGTTGTGTGTCCGTCTTATATCAGTGTCCTTCCCACGTGGTGGCCCCAGTGTCTAGGCTTTAGAATTCATGATCTTGTGGGATGAATGAATAAATGAGTGAGTGAGGGTAAGAATACTCTAAAGGAGAATGGTGAGCATCAGTGTGACGGCTCACAGGCGGATTCCCTTCCCTATAAATCATGGACAAGATGCATTGGCTGGGACTTCCCTGGTGGTCCAGTGGTTAAGACCCCAAGCTTCCAGAGCAGGGGGTATAGGTCCCATCCCTGGTCAGGAAACTAAGATTCCACGTGCTGTATGCTTCCCCCTAAAAAAGGAGGTGTATTGGCCTTTTTAATGCTGGGTTACTGTGGACCGTCTTTGTGGAGCCCAGTTTTCCTTACCAGGTTCTCTCCCCTTGGGATCAGTTCAGGCAAACCTGATGTCATCAAGATCACCAGAGGTAATTATTTGCAGGCATCTCATTCTGAAAAGCAGTGGCTTCTCTTGTTGTGGAGGAAGAGGAAGGTCATGAAAAATGCCTTAAAATAATTAAAATTGAGATAGTCGTTGAACAAGCGTTAGCATGCCCTTTCCATATGGGAGGTACCGGGCATCAGTGGTAAGTTTTAGACAGGTGTGACTCTGGCCCTTTTGGACCAACAATGTGCTGGAAGAGATAGATACTACATTATTTTTTAAATCTCATAAATAAACCTGTCCTGCTATTTGTGATAAATACTCGGGTTTCCTGAACATTTTCTCTAGCATTTATTACCTAATTTGTGATCAAGAGTAGTGTCTCTGAGGAAGCAACCTGTGAACTGAGAGCTGGAGGATGAATAGGAAAGCAACCTAAAGAAAATGGTGGGGCTTCCCATCAGAAGGGGCGAAGAGCTCGGCTTGTCAGAGACCTGGGAAGGAAAGAGGAGGCCCGTGCAGCCGGAGGGCAGATGGGAGAAGCCCGGCAGGAGAGGCCAGTCATCCGGTACCTTCTCAGCCACACTCAGGAACCGCTAAGCAGCAGGGAGCCAGGAAAGGGTCGGAGCTGGGAGGGATGTGAGCAGACTGGCTGTCATGGGGAGGAGGGACGGGAGCAGGGGGAGGCTGTTGCAGGTCCCAGGTGAGGGATGCTGGGTAGAGACCTGTGAAGATGCAGGGAGAGGCTGATGCTGTTACTGGAAGAGTGGTTACTGAAAGCCAATAAACAGGCCAGGCTGGTGGAGAGGAAAGTTTGCTTTATTTTAGATGTTGGCAACTGGCGGAGGAAGGCTGCCATCTGTACAAAGGCAAGAACTTTTATGGACAGAAGTCGGGGGCGGGTACATGCAGAAACAGCACAGTCAGCTCTGACAGTCATCTTTAAATTGGTCATCGGTGGTCTGACCAGCATCATCTTGGTTGTTTTAGGTACAGTTAATCTTCACTTCTATGATTGATTTGTTCCTATTTCTTTGAGGCCAGTTCTCAGAATTGTGTCAGCTAATGTAATGTCATGGGTACAGTCTGGTAATCATGTAGTTACCTTCTTCTACCTGGGGTTTCAGTATCTATAAGACAGCTCCCAGGCTATGGCTCGAATATTATCTATAGCCCTTGAAAAGGAGCTAAAGGTCCTTGACTGTGCTTAGTAACTACATTATTATTAGTTGGTTTCCTTTGTTCTATCTCGGCACTTCTCATTTCTCTGATTAAGCTTACTCTCTGACTAAAGTTTTCCACAGCAAAAGGCAAGCAGAGGACATGGGGGTGGGGGGGGCGGTGGGCGTGGACAAGGACCATAGGGTCCCACCTCGTTTAAGTGCTGGGTAAGAGGAGGGAGTCCATCACACGATCATTTTCAGATATCCTGAGTTTGAGGTGCCTTGTGATACTCAGGTAGACGTGGAGAATGTGCATAAGCTCAGAACAGAGGTCTGAAAGGCAGGCCAACATTTTGGATGGATTAGCGCATTGGTTGTAAAACTGCAGAAATGGGTCCATTTTCCCAGAGAGGGACTACAGGCTGAGAAGCAATGAGAGCCTAAAGTCCACCATTTCAAGGCCAGGCAAGGGAAGAGCTACTGGCAAATGCATGTGAGAGGGAGTCAGCAGAGAACCCGAGGAAAAATCTTGACTGAAAAGTCACAGAGTCGAAGCCAAGAGAATTTCCATTCAACTGGGCTCAGAATTTCCCAGAGGAGAAGAGAGAGGAGGGTGGAAGACCACCCAAAGGATTGGAAAGAAAGGTTATGGGTGACCTTATGGAGTACTGTTTCTTTTTTCTTTTTAAATTTATTTTTATTTATTTACTCTTTGGTCACACCATGCCGCCTGCTAGATCTTAGTTCCCCGACCAGGAACTGAACCTGTGCCCCTGCATTGGAAGCTTGGAGTCAACCACTGGACTGCTGGGGACGTGCCTGGAGTGCTGTTTCTGTGGATGAGAGGGGGCAGAGTCCAGACTGGAGCAAACTGGGGTGGGGGCCCTGAGTTTAGAAACCACTCATGAGGAGAGGCCATTGCCGGGGTCCAGCCCTGGTGGATCCAGGGAATTCGAAGTGGGGACAGCGTTGGTGAGGAAAAAACTTATTTATTTATTAATATAAGATTAGATTAGGAAGAAATAGTGTAGTAGGAAAATTAAGTGGAGAAAAGAGGCTGAATAACTTGGTTTATGTGGAAAGCCAATAGAGTTCCAGACAAGGAGCTTGCACCATCTACGTTAGGCCACCGGCACCCGTTTGAATATCGGAGAGTGCCCTGCCTTGGGCTCTCTCTCTTACAGATCTTAGAAGCCAGGACAAGTAAGTAGACATGGCGAGCCTCCACGCCCCAGATGGGAATTCAGCCTGAAATTAGAGTAAAGAGGAGACACGGGGGAAACCAGTCCTTCGGATGACTTGCCTGGCCTCTTTTGTCTACAAAGGCCTTTTATACCTTTTTGATTGTACATAGAGATCAATGGGTAATACAAAGTTATGCAGTGTTAGCAGCCCAGACTCTTATCAAAACCAGGCTTTTCTCTCTGCATACCTAGTCGTATACACAAGTCTTAGGTAATTTACATCATCTTCCAGCCTGGTGGCTCAGAGGTTAAAGCGTCTGCCTCCAATGCGGGAGACCCGGGTTCGATCCCTGGGTCGAGAAGATCCCCTGGAGAAGGAAATGGCAATCCACTCCAGTATTCCTGCCTGGAAAATCCCATGGACGGAGAAGCCTAGTAGGTTACAGTCCACGGGGTCGCAAAGAGTCGGACACGACTGAGCGACTTCACCTCACCTCACCAGCCAAAAGGGCCAGTTAACATTGTACAGCCTTTTTTCTGATAAGGGTTTGTCAACCAGAAGACTTATTTGTGTTGTTCTTCTCAAAGTCTGGTGCCACTCTCAGAAAGCACTAAATAAAGTTACATTCTTACATAGCAAAGATACAGCAATTTATAACAAGTAAAAGGAGTACAGTGATTTATAACAAAAAAAAAGTAATTAAAAAGTCTAGTATTGCTAACATCAAAACTACTATATATCTTTTTCCATATCCCGATTACATTGATTAACATCCTCCCAGGTGCCTAAAAGATAAAGAATATGGAGGCCTGGCAGCAATCATTGAGTCAACAGTGAAAACCCGTCATCAATATGATTTTTAGCTCTTTAGAAAAGGCTCTGTATCTTTACGATGTTTTTAAGCTTTGTGCCTCTCGCGGTTGGGGGGCTGTAAGCAATTCACAAGCTGTAAGAGGTCCGGGGGAACCTGTTAGGCAAGCTAGAGAGTTATCAGAGAGGGTTTAACTGAAACATCCCTTTCAAATGCAGAAGACTAAAGCCCTGAGTTGACTTTTTCCAGAGTGTGTCAGAAGAGTGGAAAAGCAAGCAGATTCTTATTTTGGGGGGTACATGCTCAGGAAATACCAGGGGGAAAACCTGAGATCTGATTCGCCTTGCCCATCAGATCTCTGCCACATGACCTTGTCACGGGTGGGATTCCTCACGCTGGCTCCCGGCAGGCTGTGGTTTCCATTCATGCTCTTCATTTGCACTAAATTCTATGTGAGTGTGTGTTCACTTGCTCGGTCATGTCCTACTCTTTTGTGAGCCCATGGGCTGTCGCCCGCAAGGCTCCTCTGTCCCTGGGATTCTCCAGGCAAGAACACTGGAGTGGGTTGCCATGCCCTCCTCCAGGGGATCTTCCCAACCCAGGATCAAGCCTGCATTTCTTGTGTCTCCTGCATTGACAGGTGGATTCTTTACCAGTATCACCACCTAGGAAGCCCAGATTCTATACGGACCACCAACAAGCACAGGATATTTATTGGAGAAGGAAATAGCAGCCCACTCCAGCACTCTTGCCTGGAAAATACCATGGACGGAGGAGCCTGGTAGGCTCCAGTTCATGGGGTCATAGAGAGTCGGACACAACTGAGCGACTTCACTTTCTTTCACTATATCTGAGACACCTTTCGAAGACTCTTGCCTATGTTTTCTCATTGGGCCATCACAGCTGCCTGCTGTGTAGTTGGGAACTATTCTCATCCGCATTTTACAGAGGAAGAAACTGAGGCAAGGGGAGGTTAAACAGCGAGCCGGAGCACACAGCTGCCATGCCGTACAGCTGGGATTTTTGACCAGCTCTGTCTGGGACCAGCACGGCCCCCGACCTGCGGTGCTGTCTTATTAAAGCAAGACTCACCCCACTGGCTCATTCATGAAACCACTCAGGCATTTTGCCATAAAAGGGAGGTTTCCCGCTCCCACGCGTTTGTGATCCGAAAGTGCCTGATCACGCGTGCGTGCACTTGAACTCGTGGAGATTTTATGGCCAACATTAGCAATCTCACCTTTAAACTTCGTTTTTCTCTCCCCTCTCTTATTTTTGCTGAGGTGACTGTTTTCAAATCATTTGAATATTACATTATGTTCTCAAGTACAATTATTTTTTATCCTCGCTCAGAGAATTTCATTCTTGGGACCTAGTAAATCTATGTATTATGGCAAAATTCATTTAACCAAGGGGCAAATTATAATGGAGTTCTATGGAGATGGGCTCCAAGGTCTGGGAGCCCTCCTAGCTTGACATATGTTTATAACAGACAGTTTTCTAAGTTACACTGTATTTCATCCTTAAGGGCTCCAGTGCTGTAATACTTAGGTGCTTTTCCTAGTATTATCCATTCACGTAGAATGGCATTAACATTTGTTCAGCAAATAGAATCCATTTACAATGTAATGGGGTCATGTGTGGCTGAAACTAGAATGCGCAGATTTGACGCCAGTTGGCTCTAGATGGTGGTTATTGAGAGCCACCCTCGTAACGCAGGGAGCTTTTGTAATAAGAGCCCAGTGTTTGAGATCTGGTTTGGATATAAAGGATGGATTCACAGACAGTTTCAGGCCACCATCTGAGCAGATTATGTTCTTGGTTTTCATCTTTAGTCACTAATTTAATTCCAATTTCCTGCGAAATATTCATGATAGATATGTACGTAGAATTGCCTTTCTGCTGTATGAAGTGGGTAACTGGGACTTGTCTAAATTCTGGAGACCCATACCAATTTCCTGACACTGTGAGTGGTCAGGTGTCCAGCAAATAGAGGGAACTCAGCTTCCTTGGTTTTCTAGCAACTGAGGAGACTCCTAGAGAAGATTTCCAGTTGTGTTTCTGGGAGGTCTGCGAAAGAGGAAACAGTTGAGGTTACCATCACATACCGTATACATCATCATGCCACCTCAACATGACCAGGCCCTGAGTGGTGTGCCAAGAGAAACCTGATGCTCAAGTGTCTACAAGCTCCTTAATCCAAATGAAAATACATGTGTATGTGTGTGTGCTCAGTCGTGTCCAACTCTTTGAGACCCCATGGACTGTAGCCCGCCAGGCTCCTCCATCCATGGGATTTCCCAGGCAAGAATACTGGAATGGGTTGCCATTTCCTCTTCTAGGGTATGTTCCTGACCCAAGGATAAAACCTATCTCTTGCATCTCCTGCATTGGTGGGCAGATTCTTTACCACTGTGCCACAAAAATACATTAACCCCTCTTGGAGAAAATAGAAAACAAAGAGACTCTTGTTTTAAGCGATCTGTTTGGGTCATTTGCAGAAGTGGACCGAGGTCAGATCTGCCCTGTTTCCGACCAGACAGGCATTTTCTGCCTCATGTTGTTTTCTTTATAAATTATTTCATTTGTTTCAAGTAGTAAGGATTTTATTCACGACAAAATGAAGCCCACAAATGGCAAAATCAGGCTGGGCATAACTGCAGAGGAGCCCCATTTACATATCCCATTACTTGGTATGAAGTGAAGTGAAGTGAAGTCACTCAGTCGTGTCCGACTCTTTGTGACCCCATGGGCTGTAGCCTACCAGGCTCCTCTGTCCATGGGATTTTCCAGGCAGTAGTCCTGGAGTGGATTGCCATTTCCTTCTCCAGGGGATCTTCCCAACCCAGGGATCGAACCGGGTCTCCCGCATTGTAGACAGACGTTTTACGTCTGAGCCACCAGGGAAATCCCTACTTGGTATAGTAAAATAGAATCAAAGCAAAAGTAACAGTGATGGAGGTCTGGAGAAATTCACCAAGCAAACTGCCTGTCTTATCCAAGATATTTGAGTTTCACTTGGCAGTGTCTTGTTTTGATTTTTCTTTTTTTCATTTGGCCACCTGGATGAAAAGACCCTGATGCTAGAAAAGATTGAAGGCAGGAGGAGAAGGAAACAACAGAGGAGGAGATGGTTGGATGGCATCACCGACTCAATGAACATGAATTTGAACAACCTCTGGGAATAGTGAAGGACAGGGAAGCCTGGCATTCGGTAATTCATGGGACACCAAGAGTCAGACACAACTGAGGGACTGAACAATGACACCCTGGATGGATAGAGACACAAACATCATGTAAAATATCTTAGTTTGCATCTGAAGGTACAGTTTTGCTAGATGTTATTAGTCCTTTTGGCTGAAACCAGAAGCCCTACTTAAGCGGCTCCGTGTCTCTGCCTAAGGGTCCTGGTGCCTATGAGGGGGTATCCAGCAGCCTGCTGCTAGTTTCAGGGCCAGGGGCTACACTCTGTAGGCTTTGTGCGGATGCCAAAGCTGTTTAGTTTCTAACAGAAGCAGGGTGAGGATTTTGTCATTCATAATCTGTTCTGAGCCCAGAGGCTTCGGGGCAATGGCCAGAGGGACCTTGGAGGTCTGGAAGCTCCAGTCTGGAGGGAATGACTTTGCCTTTCTGTGTTTATGTGTCCATGTGTGTGGTTAGACATCACAGAGGCTTACAGAACCAGGAGTGTAGAAGCACGAGGGGATGTTAGCCGGCCCAGCGGTACGTGGGAATACACTCTCTACCCTCACAGTCTTGGGTGCTTTCTGATACCATAGTCAATGTCTTTGCTCCCATGTTTGTCAATATCTTGCTGTGAAGGGGCCACCTGGAGGAGAGGAGCAGGCCCACAAATAGTAACAACAGCTGGATGCTACAGGCTGTCAAGGAAGCTCGGGCGCTGGGGGCTCCTGCTCTGCCCAGGTTGGGCCAGGTCTGCGTGTCAGTAGCCAGACTGCATGATGGTGGGGTTCCCAACAAGGTCAAAGACACAGCTTCCTCACTTCACATCAGGATGCTGGAAGAATTTCAGCACTACATGAGAGGACCATAAAAACCAAAACTTGATTTTTAAAGTTTTCTGTTGCTCTAGCCTTGCAAGGTACATCCACAAAGCCAGAGAGATAATAAGATTGAATGTGACTCAAAAAGACATAGATTTACTCAGTGCTTGAGAACGCTTGCCAAACTCACAGGAGGAGCTCAGCCCGCGCTTACAGGACAAGTGGGTTACAGAGAGAGAATGTGGATGAGAAAACAAATAGGGATGCACTCCTTTGAAAGGCAGTGTGCATGGTTCAGCCCCAGCAACACAAGAATGTAGACGGTGCGACAGAGCCAGCCGTGGGGTCCGTTGGATTACACTGTCGTGTGTCCACTCCAGTTTTCACATCTCCGAGTGTTTTGCTTCTTCTTATTTCAGTGAGTCTTCATTCTCGTAAAGATAAGCACTTGAATGTGGAACCCTTATTTATCTCTTTGAATGAGTGAGATTTACCGTTGCAGTGTTGTGAGCCCTTGGTGGGCATGCGGTGCTACTGACCAGCACTCCGGCCTCAGCATGCCGTCTCTCGCGCCACGTCCCCCGGGGTCTACTCCCATCCTGGCGGCCGTCCCCTCCCAGTCTCCTCCATGGACTTCTCTTCCTGTAACTGTCCCTTAGGTGTAGGTCTCCTACCCCGGCTCTCTCTCCCTCTCACGGGCTGGCTTCCTCAGTTCATGTTCACATCTGTGCTGAGATGGGTATCAGGCGTATTTATCAGGCTCTGTTTCCTGATTTTCATGCTCACCTGTCCCATGCCCCCAGATCGCCCCACCAGATGTGTCATGAGACCTCTGCCCTGAGGTCGCCTCTCACTGCACCTGGCTTTTCCTCTGCTGGCTGTCTCCTGAATCTCCTCCTGATGGGTCCATTTCTTCCTGTCCCCATGACCATCCTTCAGTCACCATCCTTTCCCACCTTGATCACTCCAGAGACCCCCTTTCTGGCCTCCAGTCTCCTGCCTCCCCCTAGCTTTCCCCAGTGCAGGCAGAATCAGCTTTCTAAAGAATGTTTGCTGGAAACACGTTAGTGGCTTCCCCAGGCTTGGGACATGGTCGGGTTCCTGGATGTGGTCTACAGAGCCACACTTGCTCCGGCTGCCGTGGTGTTCAGCCTCGCCTCTCTCCGCTGCCCACCTCCCACTCTGTACACGACTTCTGTACAAGCAACACTACAGCCCTCTCCTTCCCTTCCAGGCTTCACTCTTACTCTCTCTACCCCTGACCCCAAACATCCAAGTGTTTTTTTCTTTTTCTCTAAGCCTCACTTAAGATGCCACTCCCTCCAGGAAGCCTTCCTAATTGCCAGAGTCTGAATACATGCTCCTGTTCTGTATTCCTCAGGGACCCTTTATTTTTATCACAACGTTTATTGTATGGACTCATAATGGTCTTTCTTAAGCCCCATTAGGCAGTGACCATTATCTCCAGGGGCTAGCAAGCAACAAGCATGTAATGGATATTTAATTAATGCTGAATAAATGGATAAGGAATAATGAATGAATGAATGACTTTGACCTTTTGCTCAATGTCTGTTTTTCCTCTCTACCCTGTTGTCCTTCCCAAAAAGACTGAAGTGCTTTTTTGAAGCATAAGCTTGAAGCATGACCTGAAACATAAGCTCTCCAAGGACGGTCAAGATTGTTGGGTCACCTGGGAGCATGAGGACACATTCTGCAATTGGGACACATTCAAGAGCAATGAGAATTCATTTAATAACTCCTGAGGGTTGGAAGTGGAAAGGACATACCACTGATGTCCACACCAGAAGAGCTCAGACCTTTTGTGTAGTATCCGCTAACTGTAGTCTGATTATCTTTCATGAGACTGAGTTTTCTGTTTTGATATCTGATGAATCCACAAGTTGAAGAAATCAAGGTGTTAAATTTGCAGAGATAATTCAATTACAATGTTGATCATGGAATCGGGAGAGGGAAGTCAAAGCTATTTCCCATGACTAATATGCTCCATCTAAAGCCATTCTTGGAACAATTAAAGCACATCAACCCAAAGTTATCAACTCAAGAAGTACATTTTAAGACGGTACTTACTATCGTGAAAATCACACCCAGTGTTCTTTATTTTTTTTCACATGGAGAGTTGTGATATTACACTGATAGGCTGCATATTACTATTAAATACTCACAGGAAAGTTCTGAATAACTTCTAAGATCAAAAATGATCATTCGAGGATTGACAAGATACAGGCCTGGAAAATTAGAACATCTATCTAGATATTAATCATATTGTTTGTTTTTTAAACAAATTTTTGAGAATAATTCACATAGCCATTGAACTTTTATAATCCAGTGGCTTTTAGTACATTCATATAATTGTGTGTCCTTCACCACAGTTAATTCAGGACATTTCATTACCCCCAAAAAAATAACCCCCACCTCTCAGCCATCACCTCTCTTCCTTCCCCATCTTCTCCAGCCCTAGGCAACCATTGACCCACCTTTTGTCTCTATAAATTTGCTTATTCTGGACATTGCATAGAAATGGAATCACACAGTATGTGGTCTTTTGTGGCTGGCTTCTTTCACTTACGTAGTGTTTTCAAGTCCATCCAAGTCCATCCGTCTTTTAAATAAGAGATAATTGCCTGTACTTCTTACACTCATGATTATTTAGACATTGCTGTGTGTGCTCAGTCGTGTCCTATTCTTTGTGACCCCATGGACTGTAACCCACCAGGGTCCTCTGTCCACAAGATTTTTCAGGCAAGAATACTATAACAGGTTGCCATTTCCTCCTTCAGGGGATCTTCCCAACTCAGGGGTTGAACCTGAGTCCCCTGCTTGGCATGCAGATTCTCTACCACTATGCCACTTGGGAAGCCCATGTAGACATTATAACATTAAAAAAACCCCACAGAAACCTGATTTTTTTTTTTGCCATTTCATGTGTATGTTGTCTTGTAAATTCTGACATACTTGATTTATAGTTGTGCAGTTCTTGTTTTTTTTAATAATTGTTGGAGGCAGTGAGATGTAAGTATTTTAAAAACATAGGGATTGAGACTCAGGACATTTTTCATGACTTCTAGAACATGCGTCCATATTTATCTACATGTTGTTTTGTTCTGATTTTGAAAGCTGTCCACACACACAGCCTCAGTGTCAGAAGAGGAAATCCAGTCTCAGCATTCTTTAGGCTCCAAATTAACTGGTTTTTGCACACGAGGCGTTTCCGCATTTGTATGTGGCTCCATTCCTGGGCCCACGTGTAGCCAAGAAATTCTGGAGATTCATTGTGCTCAGCCTGCTTCCTAACACTTTTAGTTCTGTTGATAAGTTAGGAAAAGGACACCCCTTCCTGTCTCTCCAGGTACAGCAGTCCTCTTTTATCCACAGTTTCAGTTACCTGTGGTCAACTGAGGTCTGAAACGATTAAATAGAAAATTCCAGGAATAAGCAAGTAGTAGATTTTAAATCACATGCTATCCTTAACAGCGTGATGAAATCTTGCACCATCTCACTCCATCCCACCTGGGATGTGAACCATCTCTTTGTCCAGTGCAGCCCACCTGTTAGTGATCTTGTAGTCTTCTTGATGTCTTGGTACTTGTATTCAAGTGGTTCTAATTTTTCTTATTAATAATGGCCCAAAAGTACAAGAGGAGATACTGGCAGTTTGGATATTCTCTGACTGTGCCTAATTTATAAATAAACTTTATCCCATGTGTGTGTGTGTGTGTGAGTCGTTCAGTCATGTCCAGCTCTTTGCAACCCCACGGACTGTAGCCACCAGGCTCCTCTGTCCATGGAATTCTCCAGGCAAGGATACTCGAGTGGGTTGCCATTCCCTTCTCCAGGGGATCTTCCCAACCCAGGGATCAAACCTGGGTCTCCTGCATTGCAGGCAGATTCTTTACCATCTGAGCCACCAGGGAAGCCCAGATTTTACCATACTTATGTATTAACATATATAGGAAAAAACACAATGTATGCAGGGTTTACTGTTATCTGTGGTTTAAGTCACCATTCCCAACCCAGGGATCAAACCTGGGTCTCCTGCATTGCAGGCAGATTCTTTACCATCTGAGCCACCAGGGAAGCCCAGATTTTACCATACTTATGTATTAACATATATAGGAAAAAACACAATGTATGCAGGGTTTACTGTTATCTGTGGTTTAAGTCACCCACTAGGGTATTAGAATGTTTCCCCCGTAAATAAGATTGCTGTATTGAGTTGGAAAATAATTCTCATATCCTGACACTGTTGTTGCTGTTTTTAGTCGCTCAGTTGTATCTGACCCTTGCAACTCCATGGACTGTAGCCCTACAGGCGCCTCTGTCCATGGGATTTCCCAGGCAAGTATACTGGAATGGGTTGCCATTTCCTGCTACAGGGGATCTTTCCGATCCAGGGATCGAATCCTCCTCTCCTGCATTAGCAGAAGAATTCTTTACCATTGAGCCACCAGGGTATTCTGACACTAGATGATCTATTTTATTTTTTAGAGTTTCCTCTTCTTTTGCCTCCCACTAAAAACGTGTATCTGTTTATCCAAATGGATGTCTTTCTCCCCTGAATTTTCTAAAAAGTTATAGGAGTATAACTCATGGGTAGTTTATTATTACCCACGTCTGTTAGTACAACTTTTTCACAACAATGTTTTCATTTTAATGCCTTATTTTTATTGTCATCCTAAATAACAAGAGTTCTGTGGGTTTATGGAGTTTAAAATACTAAACATTTTATATTCTACTCTTTTTTTTTTTAAAGGTATTTTTCTATGAACATTGATTAGGCTTCTGGAACCTGATTAAAAAATCTTAGATCAGCATTATTATTGATACATTATGTGCTAATTTAAAACTCTATTCTTCAGTTACTCATAAATATCTTTTTAATGATCTCAAATATAGATTTGTCTCTGTTTATAAAGTGCATATTTTCTAAAAATCACCCTGGGAATCTATATTAATTAATTCAACATTATTGGTTTATTTATATCTGCATATTTAATTTGTGAATCCCTTTTGTCTTCCTTTCTCTGGCAATAACTTGTGATCTCATAGTATTTTTGGTCATTTTTAAACCTGTTTTTTGAATTCAGTTTAACAGTGGCTACCTGGGTGGAGGACAGGGAAGGGTAGGCTTTTAAAAATAGAACCTAAATTTAGCTAAAATTGTTGATACAGCATCTTAAAAATGACCAACTCCCCCACAACCTACCCTGGAAACCAAATGACATTCTCTGACCCTGGTGAGTCAAAGATTCAGCTTCAAACAGGAAAGCCGTTTGAAAACTCAGCTGCCAATAAACCAGAGAGAAAGAGAAAAAAGGGAGAAAGAAAAGTCAGTCACAATGCATGAAGAAGGTGGTGTCCCGAGAGATTCCCTCCAGGACCCTGAGATTAAAACCTCCCCTCTGGGCTGCAAAATCGGAGTTGATCATTTCTTTTCCCTTTCTATTTCCTTGTTTTTTCACCAAAGTCTCTCACTCACACCTCCACCCACACCCCAAACCCAGACTCTGGAAAAAGGCAAGTGAAAACTAAGTTCTTTCGGACGTTGATGGTTATTGTTGTGTGAAATGAGGAGCCCACTGTGACGTGAATACAGACCCAGGAGCAGATTCCTGACATGTTCAGAACAGTGTAGACAGTGATGGGGGTAGAGGGGCCTTGGTAACTGGAGTCATCTCAAAAGACCATCAGCAACCCTTAGAAAGTTGAAATGATTAATTGCTTCAGCACAAAAGGAGACTTGTTAAGAATAAGCAGGGGACAGAGTGTCAGCTCCAGGGGTGACCGACTTGTCTGCTTAATAATGTGTTTTTAAAGTGCATGCCACATCAAAAGCCAAGCACGTGCACATGGGGGGAAATGGAAAGAAAAAGCAGTGGGCAAAATATTTGGTGTATTAGAACACATGTTTTGGAGATCAGATTAGCAATAACTTTGGTTGGAGCATTTTTTAAATGCATTCCTTCTGCCCACCCAACCTCCCACCCACCCCCCACCCCGCTCCAAGGTCTTAGCAGTGCTGGGAGAACTCAGGAAGTAAAAACTTGCAGGACGTGGGCTGGAACTTTTATTACCAAAAATGATAAAGAGCCCATCAGCAACAGTGCATGACAGCCTCCTTTTCTTGAAGGTGCAGGGATCTGAATAGACGCCGTGGGCCGGAGCAGACTGTGTGAACTAAAGCAACAGACGCAGTGACGGTGGCAGGGCGTGTCATGCATCGATGGCTTTCTGTGCTCTTGCTATGTACTCTCTCCTTTAATCCTCACTCTAACCCTGGATGAAGCCATCCTCATCTTCCAGAGCAGGAAACTGAGATAAGGGGAGGGGAACACATAGTAAATAATAGGCATGGTTAGGGTTTAAACTCCAGACTCCAGAGCCTAAGTTCAGAAACCAGAGAGAGTGATTTTCAATACATAGGACTAGGCAAGTTCTCCTTGTGGGGATGCATCTGGACTCTTGTGTTTGCATCACCTCTCTCTCCTGGCCTCGATGATATAAAAGGATGCTCGTGGCTGCCACTGTTGCTTCAGTGGGAAGAAGGTGTACAGGGCTTCCAGCAGTTTGGTTGAGGATTGATACCTGACACGTGGCACAAGGGGGGCACAGGAGTACTTTTGAGGGACTTCCCTGGTGGTACAGCGGTTGAGAATCATCTGCCAGTGTAGGGAACACAGATATGATCTCTGGTCCAGGAAGATCCAGCGTGCCACGGAGCAGCGAAGTCCATGTACCACGACTGCTGAAACCCGTGCACCCTAGAGCCCTGTGCTCCACAGGAGAAGCCACCGCAGTGAGAAGCCCGTACACAACGAGAGAGTAGCCCCTGCTCACTGCAACTAGAGAAAGCCCTCACAGAGCAAGGAAGACACAGCGCAGCCATAAGTAAATAAATTTTTTCAAAGAGTACCTTTGATAGTTCCTTACAAGCTGGTCTCTAGCATGTATTTCTGTACCACCCAGTTACTGAGTAGTGCGTCTTGAAGCACAGGGTTCTTTTGCATCAGCCTGTGTTTTGCCTCCCTCCATAAAGCTCTGTTACTGACACCACCTGCCCATATTACTCTTCGTAAGAGCTCCAGCAATCAACATTGTCCTCCTCTCCAGGAGAGGGATGGATAAAGATGGAGAGTCAGAGGCCCCAAGAGGCCACAGCCCGCACCCCTGCCTGCTCGGGTGTGAGTTTTCACCCCAGCTGGAGCTCTTGCATCAGACACTCTGTTCAACAAACAGCTCTGCCACTGACCAGCCCGGTGACAGCCAGTCAATAGAGATTTCAATACAGCGTGCATTTCACAAAGAAGAAAGGCATTGTTCTCACTTATTATGTGATGTGGTTGTAACATCTATTGCCAGATAAATTTGTGGATACACACATCTTCGTGAGTCAACATGTCTAACCAAATGTTTTCATTCATCACACACAGTTCTGGAGGTAAACCAAAGCAAAGCTGTGATTGAAATAAACAGTTTATTTTGAAACTGATGACTGTTAGCTGCTATTATTCTCATTAGGATAATCAAGTAGTTTCAAATTCATTAGAGATGAGGTTCACTTAAGGAAATATCCATCTGTAAAATCCAGTTGTAGAGTATTGACGAGATTATCTTTATTGCTAGGAAATCGTTGCTTTGCTAAAGGACTCCTGCCTACAGGAAGGATTAATGTGGGATTAATAGCAAATTCCCCTAGATATCTAGAGTCTAGGTTTCTGCTTACAGTTTTTTTTTACAAGGTAGTATTACTAGAAAACAAAAGCATTGGAATCGCTTTGAGTTTGATTGACAAACAATACAATATAAAGACAATACTTCCTCAGAATAAATGTCAAAGCCAGTGGGACATTATAAATCACTTTACAAAAATACCGTTTTTTAAAACAACTGTTCAGGTGCATACACTTGCAAAGCAGCCACAAAGCAAGTAAATGCAGACAACACCCCCTGGTGGAACATTGTTTGTAGGTGGTTGATGATTTTTTATCTCTTTAAGTACAGTTAAAGTGCTCATTTAAATTTCTTTGCCTTCTTAGTTATGATAAAACTACCTTCATTTGTGTCGATTTATGCCCCTTTCGTTGCTTTTACAAGTACATGGTTATACCAATTATGCCTAATTATGAATCAGATTTCCCAGGCAAAGTAGTTTCCATAATATATGTTCTAGTCGACTGTGTTTCCAAAGACTCCTTCTGAGAGCTCACAAAAGATTAAAAATTAGGCACAGCTTCTAACTTACAGCGGTATTTTCACATCGAAATAAACTTGGTAGATTGCTTGGAGCAGCTGTCTTATTGGCAAATGACATAGAACCCGCCTACTTAAATATAAATCCTTCCCACGTTAAGACTTATCCAACTGAGGCGAGCAGTGAGAAACACAGAAATCGACTTGGGCTTGGAAGAACAGTTAAAGTAGTGGGAGTCTTCAAAGAGGTAGGTTCAGAAAATCCCCAACTTCAGACTTCCCTGGTGATCTAGTGGTTAAGAATCTTCCTTCCAGTGCGGGGAACATGGGTTCAATTCCTGGTCCAGGAAGAACCTGCATACCACGGGGTAACTAAGCCTGTGCACCACATCTACTGAAGCCCATGCACCTAGAGGCTGTGCTCTGCGGCAAGAGAAACCACCACAGTGAGAAACCCACACACTGCAATGAAAAGGAGCCTCTATTCTCTGAAACTAGAGAAAGCCGACACGCAGCAACAAAGACCCAGCACAGCCAAAAGATAAAAATAAAGAAGGAAAGAAAGAATCTGTTAAAGGGGTATCAAAAAAAAGAAAAGAAAAGAAAATCTCCAGCTTCTACATGGACCCTTAAAAGAAGAAATGAGAAAGGAAATGGGTTGATATTCTTAGACCATGTATGAAGGATTGTCACTTGATTCAAGCTCTGCCCTGACTAGGTACACCTCCCTTTGCCAATATGGCATCTCTTGCTTGTTCTAAATCAAAAGACAAGGACAAAAACAAGTTCCATTGTCACGTCCTGTTCAGTAGGACTCAGTTTTAGCATGATCAGGAGGTATATGCTAAAATAGAAAGTATACCTAATAAAAGGGTTTACCATTTTGTCAGTCGCTCAGTCGTGTCTGACTCTTTGTGACCCTGTGGATTGTGACCCACAAGGCTCCTCTGTCCACGGAATTCTCCAGGCAAGAATTTGGGAGTGGGTAGCCATGCCCTCTGTTTCCCCTGTGTCTCAAACGGTAAAGCGTCTGCTTGCAATGCAGGAGACCCAGGTTCAATCCCTGGGTTGGCCCTCCTCCAGGGGATCTTCCTGACCCAGGGATCAAACCCCAGTCTCCCACACTGCAGGCAGATTCCTTACCATCTGAGCCACCAGGGAAGCCCCTACATTATGGTAGTATCTACCATCTAGGTTACAAATGAAGCACGATTGTAAAATAATCTCACATTTCAGAGACAAGGCTTTAGCCAGATAATAGTAAGCATGTCTCTTTTCCTTTAATTCCCTCACATTCTCAGCCTTCTTAATCCTTTCCAATTTTCCCTTTGCTTTTTAAAAAAACTTTTACAATGAATTTGGCCTCAGACGAGGTACACGGACCTCCCCAAAATCATGAGCCGACATCTGCATGAGGGCCCTAGTGCCCAGGCCTTATTAAAGAGTCCACGTCAGAATCTGGCTCTATAACTTCTGGAGGATCAACCAGAGGGCACAATTAATTTTTATTAAGAGTCAGTTCTCATTTTAGTAAATGTTTCTCTTCCGGAGTTTCCCAGTACTACTTGAAGAGCTATTTTTTAAAAGCTGGTTTTAGCTTTGCGATTAAACCTAGTACAACAATCTTCTTACACAGATAATATGTTTGTTTAAAATGAGTACATCCCAGTGTGATTGAATTAGGGTTCTTTTAAAAATTTTATTTTATATTGGAGTATAGATGATTTACAATGTTATGTGAGTTTCAGGTGTATCAGCAAAGTGATTCAGTTATCCATATACATGTATTCTCTTTCAGACTGTTTTCCCAAATAAGTTGTACAAAACATTGAATAGAGTTCCCTGTGCAGTAAGTTCTTGCAGGTTATCTGTTTTATAGATAGTTGTGTGACATGTTAGTCCCAAACTCCTCCTTTATTCTGGATTGATCTTTAGAGATGTGCTGGGGCAGCTCCACAGCCCACCTCCTCACTTACCCCAAGGTCAGCCAACACTGGCTGTCACCGCAAACAGATTAGGTGTAGATTACAGTGTCCTTGAAAAACTTTCTGGTTAGTGCCGCATTATCAAATAGTGTGAAAACATTAAAGAAAAGAAGCACAGACTTTTAAAACTGTCTTTTTTATGAGGTCAAACCATTCATTTTGACACTTAATGAATAAAATGTTCGTGTTGCGAAAAATGCGATAATGAATTGTAAAAAGACATAATCAGCAATGACTAAATAATTAAGGGAATTGAAATGCAGAGTCATTTGGGGATGCATTAATAATAACATGATTTGTTCCATATGCTAAGGAATTCTGTTTTTAGAAAATCAGTCATCACACATGCTCCATGGCAGAGAGGGGAGAAAAATGATGTTGACTAATAGGAACTGTAATTAGATGTTCTGCTTTTAAACAGCTGAATAAAAGATGAAATCATATAGAAAAGTATATTTAGGTACAAGTCAGAAAGTAAACTGATTATTATTCATAGAGCTGTTAATAGGAACTGTAATTTATGCATCTAGTGGGGATTGTATTAGGCAGTTAAGAAAGGGAGTCACTCTGGGCTTCCTTTATGCCTTCGAATTTGTGTTTTCCTTTACCAGTGATTCTCACTTTTCTCACCCTCTACCAGTTTAACCATCAGAGTCACGTCTTAAGGTGGTGGCCAGGGAGCATTCTGGGACCCAGCAGGTCTTACCTCCAGAGGATGCCACAGCAGGACACCCAGTGCGCTCCCCGAGACTTTGCTGGGCTCCACCGGCAGGCGAGCCTGACTTTTCAGCTTCTGTTAGTTTTTCACCTGCAGGGCTTTCTTCAAAGATTCCTGGAAAAGATTTCATTTCTCATGGCCTCTGTGGGTGGCCTCCAGATGGGGAGAGTGGCCGATGGTGACTGAAAAGCAGTCACTATAGATGCTCTCTGGGGTGGCCACACTTCACGGATGTCCATCTCTTTGGCAGAGCATGAGAATCAGTCCCTTTATTTTTTAAGTTAAGACATCAGAACCCATCTGTGAGATCATTAGCGCAAACAGGTTTCCAACCTTAGATTCTCCATGGGGGAAAAAAAAAAAAAGTACCTTTTTGGAGAATAAGAGAACCTAGAGTGGCAAGCAGGAATACCAGATTTTAACAAAACTCCTCCCCCTCCCTGGTTATATGTGTTCAGGTACCTAGTTGCCAGCGGGCATGGCAGGCTGCAGCCATTCACAGCTGCTGCTTTTATTAACACACACGACATTAAAGCAAGCAAACCCCTTCAGCTCTGGGGGTGAAGTGCACAGATTGCTCTGCTGCCTCAGCCCTGTGGTGATGCTGGCTGTCTACGTAGCCCTTCCTATCCTCTCGCTCCGTCCTTACATCACTGTCTACAGTGAGGACCAGGGATAAGTTCTGGGGTGATGTGGGGAGAATGTCAGCTCTGCAAGAGGTGTAGGCGTACTGTGTGTTCCTTACAAAGTTTCTGAACGGCCCCACACCTGGGCTTCCTTTCATACCGTAGAAACAGGATCTCTTCCCGCTTCTCCGGGCGGTAGATGTTGACGTGACATATCCTGTCAGGACTTTGCAGTATGAGTAGGTTTTGCTGGACTGGAATTCTGCCCATCTAGGATTGAATCAGGGCTTCTCAGGTGGCACTAGTGGTAAAGCACCCACATGGTTTTGATCCCTGGGTCAGGAAGATTCCCCAGAGGAGGGCATGGCAACCCACTGCAGTATTCATGCCTGGAGAATCCCATGGACAGAGGAGCCTGGCAGGCTATAGTCCATGGAGTCGTAGAGAGTTGGACATGACTGAAGCGACATAGCGCACTTGCACACACAGGTTTAAATCTGCTGTTGTTGTGACTGTCATAAGAGAAAAAAAATTCCTCCATGCCCCAGTTTACTCACCTGTAAATTAGAGATAATAATACTTTCCTTACATGTCCTGCAAAGTCGTGATGAAGATTTAATAAGAAATATATATGTCCAAGTATTTTAGCGACTATAAGTCATGTTATAAATGCTAGGGTTTTTTCTGATGGTAATTAATATTTTATGCATTATGTTCCTTAGAATGTAAAGTTCTCAAGGTGATAAACAGTCTTGAACAGGTTGCTGGGCTGTACCCATAGAATTCATAACCCATCATTAATTAGTCTTAAAAAAATTTTTTTTACTGTATGTATGTATTTTATTTTTGCCTGCACTGGGTCTTCATTGTGGCACATGGCCTTTCTCTAGTTGCAGTGAGCAGGGGCTGCTCTCCAGTTGCATAGTGCAGGCTTCTCATTGCGGTGGCTTCTCCTGGTGCAGAGCGTGGGCTCTGGGTACCTGTGCTCAGTAGTCGCGGTGCGTGGGCTTAGTTGCTCCGTGGTGTGTGGGATCTTCTCAGACCAGGGATCAAACCTTTGTCCCTGCACTGGCAAGCAGACTCTTAACCACCAGGGAAGTCCTCATCATTGCTCTTGATAGACAGATAATGAATCATATACAGACACTGTGGCCTAATATAATTAGAATTACATTCCTAATCCCCAGAATATTTTATGTGGAATGTTTTATGTGGCAAAGGGGAGTTAGGGGAACAAAGAAATTAGGTTGCTAGACAGCTGATGTTGGGATGGGGAAAGATCCTAGACTATCTGGGTAGGTCCAGCGTAATTACAGGTGCCCTTATAAGTGGAACAGAGAGGCTGAAGAGAGAGAACCAGAGAGATGGGGGTGTGAAAAAGCCTTTGCTGGCTTTGAAGATGAAAGGAGGAGCCGTGAGCCAAGAAATGCAGGCAGCCTCTAGAAACTGGGAGGGGTGGGGAACAGATTCTCCACTCCAGTTCAGTTCAGTTCAGTCGCTCAGTTGTGACCGAAGATAGGACATCCAAAACAGAACACAACCCTACCACTATCTTGATTCTAGCCAGTTCTGGGCCTCCAGGTTTCTGACCTGTAAGACAATAAATGCACACTCACTAATCAGTGACTATGTATAAAATGAACTTTAGGCACGCATGAATTTCAGAGCTTCCCCAATAGGCCAGTGATTTTTCACTCATGAGCCTCTGGAGTTTGACTCAATACTCTCTCTCTATATCCATATAAAGCCTAGGATAAGCAAAAAGTTCTGTTATTCCTGGAGCGAATCTGGAGTGGAATTACTTGCATTCCACTAATTTTGAAGTGATTTGTTGCAGCAGCAATAAAATAAATAATAAAAACCAACACAAGCACATGCACAGATTTTGACAAAAGCAGGAGACGAGATTTTTTCAAATACTGCTCTTAAATACCCCAAAGCCAAGACTGCATATGACCACGATTGTCTGGAGGCAGCAAGAGTCTAATGCTCCTACTTGAGCCTGGTTTGCCCAGGTATGTGGACTAATCCTGTCCTTTGCTTTAGCTTTATTTTATGGCTTAAATAAGCCATAAGTTTATTGCTTTGTGCCCTGTGGGTATTCCATAACATGACAGTGTAAGTGTAATTATTTCCTAGACAAGAAGCCAGGTGAGGTGAGAAAGCCCAGGTAAGATGAGGGGAAATGCCTAGGGTTGCATAGCAACTGAAGGATGCCTCGCTGCCTTGGAGTGGTCCTCACCTACAGTCACTGCCCTTCCCAGTAAACAACTCATTCCACTCCAGATTTGCTCCAGGGATAACAGACCTTTTACTCATCCTGGGCTTTATATGGATAAATAGAGAGATAAAGTATTGAGTCAAACTCCAGAGGCTCATGAGTGAAAAATCACTGGCCTATTAGGGAAGCTCTGAAATTCATGAGTGCCTAAAGTTCATTTTATACATTGTCCCTGAGCACTTATTCTGTTTCAGCACATGTGCTGAAGCCAGCACCGTGAATCAGACAGATCATTCCCCCAAAGACGTCCATGTCTCCTGCGCTGGCAAGCGAGTTCTTTACTATTAGCACCAGCTGGGGAGCCTGGGTCCAGCGTGCTATCTTGCAAATAGTAACAAGCATTCCATTTTGAATGCTGAATCCTTACATGGGTGTCTCTTACAATCCATGGCACAATACATTCAAGTGGGTTTCTTTATTTCAGTAGTTTTTCATCATTTCTGAAAGAGAGATATAGATGAATCTGGCAGACATACTGGTGGAATGTAGTAGTCCATGGAAACCTCGATTTCTCACAGATTGTGAACTCAATCATGACCTCAAAGAATTTAGGGGTCATGATCCCTCTTTGATAAATTTGATAAAGAATTTATCAAAGCCATGTTTAAAGGCTCAAAGCTCAGCTGAGGCCTAAATCTTAGCCTAACCCCCAAACATTCCTTGCTTTGTTTGGGTGGGGCGACTGATACCTTCAGGGCTATTTCGTGCACCCTCAACAGTCACAGAAGGAATTAGGATCCTGGTGGAAGGGAGGGAACACAAAACAGGTGAGAGGAAATGGCTTGGTGTATGTTCTTTCCTATAAGTTCACAGAATCCCCCTTAGAAGGACTGGCCATGAGCCTAAGGCAGGAAAGGAAAGGAAAGTGAAGTCGCTCAGTCATGTCCAACTCTTTGCGACCCCATGGACTGTAGCCTACCAGGCTCCTCTGTCCATGGAATTTTCCATGCAAGAAGGCAGCTGCTGCTGCTGCTGCTAAGTCGCTTCAGTCGTGTCCGACTCTGTGCGACCCCATAGACGGTAGCCCACCAGGCTCCCCCGTCCCTGGGATTCTCCAGGCAAGAACACTGGAGTGGGTTGCCATTTCCTTCTCCAATGCATGAAAGTGAGAAGTGAAAGTGAAGTCGCTCAGTCGTGTCCGACTCTTAGCGACCCCATGGACTGCAGCCCACCAGGCTCCTCCGTCCATGGGATTTTCCAGGCAAGAGTACTGGAGTGGGGTGCCATTGCCTTCTCCTAAGAAGGCAGCAATCCCTGCTAAACTTTAATCCCTGCTCAAGTTTCTCTTGATGAAAGTGAAAGAGGAGAGTGAAAAAGTTGGCTTAAAGCTCAACATTCAGAAAACGAAGATCATGGCATCTGGTCCCATCACTTCATGGGAGATAGATGGGGAAACAGTGGAAACAGTGTCAGACTTTATTTTTCTGGCCTCCAAAATCACTACAGATGGTGACTGTAGCCATGAAATTAAAAGACGCTTACTCCTTGGAAGAAAAGTTGTGACCAACCTAGATAGCATATTCAAAAGCAGAGACATTACTTTGCCGACTAAGGTCCATCTAGTCAAGGCTATGGTTTTTCCAGTGGTAATGTATGGATGTGAGAGTTGAACTGTAAAGAAAGCTGAGCGCTGAAGAATTGATGCTTTTGAACTGTGGTGTTGGAGAAGACTTGAGAGTCCCTTGGACTGCAAGGAGATCCAACCAGTCCATTCTGAAGGAGATCAGC